>JAQGBH010004134.1:0-17697 GCA_034698265.1 Sminthurinus aureus | reverse complement strand
TACGGGAACATACTTTTCCAGACAACTTTTCCCCACTACAATGGGAAAAGTGTGCAGTATTAGCCTACTCTACAGTAAATAAATAACCGAATGGAAATATCCCTGATCGCTGATTTACATACTTACTATTAGTTGACTATTTAATTTCAATCAACAGCCTCCGCCCTTATATAATTTGTTCCAGTATCTAGTATCAAGTATCGACAATTGACAATCGACTACCGAGGTAAATTTGTTCCATGGGGACAAAAACAAAAACCCAAAGACAAGACAAGGACAAAGTTCAATTACGTTCTACATTCTACATGACGAATGGCTCTCTACATTTGAATTGAATCGGATCGGATTCAAACCAATCTGAACTAGCACTTAAGAGATTGAACTGGGACACTGAAAATCCATCGCGCGTGTTTAAATACACATTTTAGTCATATGGATACACAGAAACGAAGCACAATCCGTTCATTTACATATACATACAATTTCAGATACAAAAAGTACAACTAAACAGCTAATCTGATTCAATGAGATGAAAGAAGAGAGATTTTCTCTCCGATCAAGATGAAGTACTTGTGATGTACATACATTTATACATATTTCAATTTTCAACGTACAGTGTACACTGTACAGTCATTCAAATACGTAGTATAGCTCGTACTGCTCAAACAGAAAAATATACACGAGTTGTGTGTAAAATGGAGAAAATTCTATCTTTCTGAGCAAACATACAGAAACACAGAATAGAGAACAATTTGAATTTTTTACCTTATTTGACCCGTCTTTTTTTCTTTCCCCATTGTTCTAGAATCTAGAACAGAAAAGATAGAGTTGTACAAAGTACAAAGATTGGATGGAGATTTACAGACTCTGCATTCACACAAAAGGACAGATTGAGAATTGAGTGGAACAAACAAGAAACAAACAAACAAATCAGAAATGTACATGAATACAAATATCTGTATACCAAGGCATTGAGCTCCTACTTTGTCTATCTATCGTTAGAATTTAGAATACACATTGCTTGTTTTGCTCCTGCTATCTTGAGAATCTTGAATTGGTTTGGATTGGATTTGAATGAGGAGGAAAGGGAACAGTAGCCGTATGATGCATTTGTCTACACATTATTTGTGTCTGATTGCTCTGTTAGTTTGTCCCATTATTGAGAATTGAGAAGTGAGAAGGAGTAGTTAATAAGTTTTGATGGACCTTTGTCCTCTGTTTACTGTTTGGAAGTAAATTGTATACATAATATAGTATATTATGGTGTTCGGAATTGTATGTATAAAATTCTACATTTTCCAACTCTCTACTCTCTACGCCCTCCTCCACAAAATGATGAGGATGAAGATGTTGTACACTGTACAGTCCAAGTTAGTGTACAATGTACAATAATAATACCCATAATGATATAGTAATGTAATTTGTGTCCTACATTTTTCTCAAAAAGTTATTTACATGACACAGACAAGCTACTGCACTTCTACATGTAGATTCCACCATGACAAATGAGCTCTGACTACTGCACACTGTATTCTGTACTGTTAAATACCACAGAATATGTAAATGATGTAAATGGCTAGAACCTAGAACATGCAAAGCAAGAGTCTAACAGTAG
Organism: Sminthurinus aureus; assembly: GCA_034698265.1. Taxonomy (NCBI): domain Eukaryota; kingdom Metazoa; phylum Arthropoda; class Collembola; order Symphypleona; family Katiannidae; genus Sminthurinus; species Sminthurinus aureus. The sequence continues at coordinate 16,082 of JAQGBH010004134.1, read as the reverse complement.
CCCAAACTCCACTTGTTAAATTGTCACCTCTCGATCATGCATCATGCTACATACTACATACAACGAATCTATAACGTGTAACTAACTGGGTACAACTTTTTCAATTCCAAAACATGGACACTGGACACACCAAAATCCCCATTTTCCAACATGTATCATAGTTGATAGTGAACCCAACCTTTAACTTCACTTGAGACTTGAGAATGGAGAAGCCATTAGTTTCTTGTAGCTCGTTATGTATTTGTCCATCATTTGGTTTGTGCTGCTTAATAGTTAATAGTATTTAATATATGATAGTCAAGTCTCCGTGGAGAAAGTATGCATGCAAAATTTGACTTGAGATTTGATACGATAGTCAGATGTTCCAGTGTCGTTTTTGCAAGAATTTCTGCAAATCTCTGTACACTGGACACAAGACACAATAATGACATCCTTGAGAGTTGAGCGATACGTAATACAAACTTATCAAAAATCTAAACTCTCTGAATACTGCAAAAATGACACGCCCATCTTTAATTACTATTAACATTTCTATTTAAAACAAAAAATGTACTAAAACAAAGTTGATTTGCAAGTGTATGAAAATATTGAACTATTTATCCATTTCTTATGAAAATAGAGACCCACAAACTATAGGTAGATTTCGAAATCCGAATATACAGTGAAAGTAACTAAAATTGTACAAATGAGAGAGAGAAAAGTAGCCACGTTTTAATTCAAACTGGCTGACTCTCTACTCTCTCTGGCAACTCTCTAAAGCTCCATAAATGATCTTTTTAATGAGCTTTTTTTTCACTTGAAAGCCTTTAAATAAAAACATTATGATAATTAAATTCGTGTTTGTATCAACTATCAACAAAGCCTTTGTTTACCTTCATTCATTTATGATAAGAAAAAAGAGCTTTGAAAACCAAAACCAACCTATCTTTGAAAAGCATATAGGAGCGAATGAATGGACATTTTATTACATGTATATTGTGTATAATAATGTAATAATAATAATAATAATTATCATAATATCAAACGTGAGTCGTTTGTCCGTAGGAAATGACGAAACGAACGCGTAAGAATTACACTCACGAAGATATATAAAATATAAAGACAATCTCCATACCCCATGTTCCATACACGAAATTCACTTACATAATATGTACTTGTGCCCATTACAAATGTACTTTCATGATGTACAACTTTTCCAGCATTTTTATCTTTAAAAACAATCCAATTCATAGACGCTAGACACGTTGAAAGTTGAAGGGGCAGAAGACTGAAAGCAATTAATTGCACATGAAGGAGAAACACAGTAGATAGAATTATAATAAGAGAAGTAGCACTTTTCCTATGTAATGATTATTTATATTGTACTGATGTTTAGTATAATGTGTAATGTAGTTGCTCATTTCATCCCCCGTGTCATTTTCATCCCTTAGATTCAGGTAATTACACTCATACTCTTGATTCTTGTTTCTATGTTCTCTATGTAATATCATCTTTAGTATAAACTTTTGAATGGTTATTCCTTCACTCCCCCATTTAAACGTACGTACAACTTACAACAAGATCATTTCCTCCTCGTCTTGTAAGTCGTATACAAACAGATGGAAATAAGTAGCACGTAATTACCTCATCATCACCATCATCTTGAAGAAAGTTGAATGAAACTTTTCTAATTGTTTTTTTAATCCCCACCTTCTCACTTTAATTCAGAACAGCGTATAAAACGTACAACGCAACTGGAACAGTCTCTAAAGAGCCAAGAGCTTCATTCATAAAACGAGAAACTGCGTCTCTCTAATAACCATTCATTTTGAAGAAAATGTTCAAAGGTCCAAGAGACAACAAAGACAATGATAAAGAAGGAGCCATTCAAGTGAATCCTTCAACTGTTGTAGAACGTAGAACAGTAGAAGAATATTAGTAGTTGTTGACTTGCCTTTCCTATTTTTCCACAACTCCATCATGTCGCCAATCTTATAGTATGTGGAGAATAGAGAATATTAACACACGTGCATGCACATTTTTCACCTGAACTAATCAACTATTTTGCAATGTAATTATTATTATTATTTATGCTATTTCGTCTCATGCAAAAAACTTTGAAATTGGAAAAATCTAGATTCTAGAAATTAGATGTACAAAGTGTTGATAGTTGATAGGAATGAGAGTTAAAAATCAAGCACTTTTAAAATTACAGTCAACTTATTAACATATATACAGAAAAGGCAGTATAAAAAAACTTTTAAGTTACTGATGATGATAACGATTTAGTTCATGAGTTAAATGAATGCTGTTTTCAAAATGTGAGATGAACGAGGTTGAATTATGCATGGACAGGATAGTTAAAGATGGGTGAAGACAGAGAGACAAAGAGAGAGAGCGGACAAAGAGAAAGAGCACGAGAGAGAGAGAGAGAGAAAATAAAGACAGATAGGAAGAGAGAAGACAAGATGAGATGATATGTGATGTACTTGAGACAGATAATTCTATTTCCTGTCATTCTTTTCTAAAAAGATCACAAGCCGTGCATGCAATTCATTTTTAAAATCCTGACTTCCCCCTCTCCTCCTCTCATCCATACAATAACCAAAACATGCACATACACAGACAGACAATATGTCTAGTATCTAGCATCTAGTATACGACCAATATAACACTTTTGGTAATAAGAAGAATAGAAAAAAAAGTTTCCTTTTGCATAATATTACGTGCTCAATATACAATACCTACAAAATACATTTTGAGTTTTGACTCTTGTAAATCAAAACAGATATATGTACAATGTACATGAGCACATGTATCATGTATATGAGTATACATGTTGTGATTGTGCAGAGTGAAATTTATTTATGATATTGCTATCTTGTTTATTGTTTGTATACATGAATGTTGAATGTTGTAGAAAACTTTTATATTTTATGCTATTCATGCATTTAAAAATCAACCTGGTTTAAATTTTCCATTTCCTACAAACTATAAACAATAACTTAAATTATAAATGATGATTACTATTATAATCACAGTAAAGCGAGTACATGGCGTATTTAAGTCAGACAACACAGAACAACACAACACATGACACATCCTCTATTTACAAGTCTCTCAACAGTATTAGTGTAGGCTGTAGTGACTCTAAATTCCACATGTTTACCACCAATAATGCTTGAAACTTGCAGATATTAGATATTACAATTGAAAGCTAAAGTAAAAGTTTGATTTAAAATCACAATTTACAACACTATTACTTTTGACTATTTTTTATCACCTCATTGTAAACTGTAAAGATACAGCAATGCAACATTTTTTACAAATAAATTTGAAGAAAAATGCTTGTATATTTTTTATATTTTACCCCATGCCGACATAAGACATGAGACAAAATACTCAATACTCAAGGTTTATTTTAAGCTTGTAAAGATAATAGAGAACATTATACATTATAGACCTCACATTTAGAATCAGAATTTAAAAGTGTAATGAATGAGTAAACAGTATTACAGGGCAAAGTACAATGTCTTATCCGTTCGGAAAACAGACTAGAGAACCTAGAATCTAGACGAGACATTGACATTCAAAGAGGAAGAGAAAGTTTTGAAAAGAAAATTACTGTAGAATAATATAATATACACTACGTATGTCCTGTGTATAATAAAGATCATGTAATCTATCTACAAAACCGATACAAAGACTATGTCATAAACTCGTAAACTTTTACAAACTAAAGACTAAAGGGGAACAAACGCTGAACTCCAACTTTGAAAAAAAATGAAGATAAGACGGGAAATAAATAGAGGATTTAAAAACCCATTTACGCATTGACATATCTTTGTTGTTGATATTAGTTAACAAAGAAATAGACAGAGAGAGAGAGAGAGAAATGAGTGAGCGTGCTTATTTCAAATTTTAGACAGATTGACCAAGGAGTCCATAGAGTCAAAGTTAATGTCTGAACATCTAATACACTAAAAAACAAGCCATTTGTTTCTCTCTCTATGTGTTTGATATTGAAGAGAGATTAAGTAGTTAAGAGTTGAGAGACTGTACAGTTTTTTCTCATCTTTTTGTCACATCCTCTGTCTGTCTATGGTATGGGTAGATATTTCTGGCATTTTTTACACATGACTTGAACACTACGTCTACACTTTAACTCTAAACTCTACACAGGCCAGATCATGCCAGACCAGACTACACAGTACAAATATAAACAATGAGGTACGGAGTACGGATAATGAACATACTGTGTTGTAAAGGACAGAGACCAAAGAAAAGACCACCGTAGTCAAATCCAAGAAAATGAGTGTGAAAAGGACAGTAGGATATCCACATCAACTCATGTACCGAAAGATGAAAGAAAATGAACAAAATCTCGATACTCCATCTCGCTCCCTGAAAACACAGACACAGAGTTCATGAATAATCTCACACTTCTATACTTGGCTCTTGGTTTGTTCCTCTGTACTCAATAGTCAGTGTGTATGATTTTCTGTACCGTGTTTGGTGCATGGGGACTGACCATTTCAGATACATGTGTGTATAAAAGTTCTTGCATTTTAAAATATTATGCTGCGATCTACGATCTACGATCTGCAATCCACCGATGGAAATTGAAATTCAGTTGACTAAATTATCATTATTATTACCTGTGAAATGGAAATGTATGGTAGAAAATATAAGAACTGTTCATAAATAAATGCTCCATCCCTTTTAAGGCAACTTCTCAGTGCAGTGACTGACTGAAGAGTGCAGGGTACAGACTACACACTACAGAGTAAATTTCATCCACACCGCACGAAAATGAAAATGCAATCCTCATGCATCTTGCATATAATAAGGAACAATGCACTCACAACCAACTCTTCACCACTCAATCATTCATTCATTCACTCAACATCCTTTTCCTTTTCATTGGCATTGCATTTAAAATCATGGGGAAGATGAGATGAAAGGTCCAAGTATTTTTCTAGAAAATTACCGACACTCTTTTACTCTTTTACCTGTAATCTCTACAACAATTACTGAAGCGTGAAAAAGTTACAACTAAAACAAAGAAAAACATCATCACAATCCTTTCCCCTTAACATCATAAATTATAATAAAGTCATACGTTGAAAAGAGAATGAAAAAACTTGAAAAAATGTACACCAAATGTTAGAGTTTTGCAGAAACATTTTGATAGTATATTGATCGATCAACGGATCAATGTATTTTATATAAAAAAAACCGAGCAACCGTATGGCACCACGCTCGATTTATGAAACGGAAAAAGGAGATGCTGCTGATGATGACGAGGAGGAGACAGGATGAAAACATTATCGATCACTATACACATAACATCAATACAATAGTAAAAAATAAAACAACTTAGGAGATTCGGTTTTACATAAAAATCATCTTTCCTTTCTTGAGCCGAACCTCAAACTCTTTTTATTGAGGTATGATTGTTTTTGAGCTTATCTATTATCCATGTTCCATGTACCTCTGAAAATAACTGAACACAAAATACAAGTCTACGCACATTTCACATGTATTTAGTATTTATACATATAAGAATGTCGTATGTCGTAGTTATAATCTCCATTGTTTGTAAAACGTAAAAAGCCCTGGATTTTAAATACTAATCCGTGTAATGTATCTGATGCTAATGGCTTTGATGCGAGATGGTTGATGGTGTATCAGTGTACAATGTACAGTTTAAGTTTTGAGTGTGCATGGAGCATGGGTATTAGTTATAAAAATAGAAAATCCCGCATTTTCAGCTTGATCCAAAATCCAAAATAAATTCTTTCTTATCGAAATTGAAATTTGATAAAAAACAACAACAAACAGTTCTCATTTCAAAGATCAAGATCCAAATCATCATCATCCTCATCATTTGATTCCAGATTGACTAAATGTAGATGTATTTATTTTTGGTTCTTGATCCTTGATCTCTGTGACTCAATATGTAGAATGTAGAATAAGAAATCCCTCTTCCAATTTTCTTTATGTGTTAACTGTCATTGAAACAAATGTTTTAAGTGGAGACAGAAATGAGCAAACAGACAAACAAACAAACGCTTGATAAAAACACTAGAGGAAAAACTAATCGAGGATTCGTGTCATCCTCACACCTTTACTCTGTTCCCCATTCTAGAGTGTAGAGGAAAAAGACGTTCCCTAATTCTCAACTACTTAATGGTGTCCATTTGAACACTTTCCTCCTGCAAATGACAATGATAATCCCACACATGTATGTATGTGTACAATGTACAATGAACAGTGTACAGTATACAACTTTGAAAGGTATTAGTTATTACTTAGTCAAAGTACAGAAGAGGTAGGACGGATCATTCCATTCATTATTGTTTTATGTATTCTCTCTACTCGTTTTGGTCTCATTTGTAGATACATATATGTAGATAGTATATATGTTTGTGTGCTTAGTGTAGCATAAGTCAAAGTCAAAGTTGGTAGGGCATGAAAAAGGAAATTGAGGAGGGACAAAGAGAAAAGGTTCTCTTACTTTTCTGGATAGGATTTGAGATGGAAGATTTGAGTATCAACAAAGAACAAATGAAGAAATTTGGAAGAATTGTTCAATTGTCTACAATCTACAAAGGATCGCCTCGGGGATTGTTGTGACATATTGGACATATTATGGAACATTTTGGATTTGGGTTTGGGGTTTTTGGGACAATTCACCATTCACCGCGTCAACCGTGCGAGAACTGGTGTACCATTCAATTATTTTGTAGTTTGTACTTTGTATTTTGTCGTCCGTTTCACCCCTCATCTTTATTTTTTATTACTCTATTTTTTTCTACTGCCACTTTTTACTGTTCTATTTCCTTTCCCATTTTCCAGTCGCAGTTCCAGTTTCACTTTCATTCACCTTCTTTACTGTTTATACGTTCTTTGTACGTTGTACGACAGTTTTCTCAATAATTGATAATTTTTACAGGTTATGAAGTCAGAAGAACAGGAAAAGAAAATATTGAATGGACTCGAGGCTCGAGACTCGATGTGTGAGGTAAATTGGAGCCACTGAGCGATTTAACAATCAACAGTGTGTAAGAAGAAAGAAGAAGTCAAATCTCTTTATTTTCTAATATATTCTATACTTTATATGTTACACATGCACTTAATATGTCCAAATCTTTTTCCAGTAATAAATAAACCACAATTTTTTGAGAGTAAAATCTACACTCAAGTTTAGTACAATACAATAAAATACATGACAGTAGACTGTACTTAAATTCAGGTGTCTTTAAATCAGTCTAGAGATCTTTTACATGTGACCTAGTGACTAGTGACTAATCATATCATTGTTCCTGAAATTTTACGTTAAAACTCCTGCATCTTGATCCCTTTTCTTTGCTCGTTGCAACCTCCTATCTTGAATGCATTTATAATATTTAGTCATTTTTTCCACTCGTTCAGATGTACGATACGCTGATATCCGTACGTATGATTTACTCTGAATAATCTCAATCTCAATAATCTCATGTCCTCTCGTTTTCAACGTAATACGGTTGGCTACGGGGTTTCAGTTAAATAGGGACCTACTGCCTACTGTACGGTAAGTCTGTAAGTAATAAGTAACGTATCATAGATCATACAAAATATTTAAATCTCCATCTATTTTTGATTTTTGATACAGTCAAAACTCAACTCTCAAAACTCAAAACTACACACGAGACACACGAGTATGCATGAAAAACAATAAGAGCAACAACTATACAAACTACAAAAGTTGTACATTGTATAATATGTAGGGTTGAATGATGATTGTCAGAAAAAAGGAAGGAATCAAAAATCCAAATCAGACTCAAGAATCGTGGATCATATCAGGCCGTTGATCACTTACTTCAGCAACCTCATCACAGTCTGTATTCCTCTATCAACTATCAAAGAACCTAGCCCTCTGTCCAAAACGCATGGGTATGTACACACAGGGTATCAATATCACTGGCGATGAATTGATACTAAGAGGTCTCTAAAAACTAAACTGAATCATGATGATGCGGAACACAACACAACACAACAAAACAGAACACAGAAGAAAAAGAAGAAGAGGGAAAATAGGAATCTAATGTTAATTCTTCTTCTCATTTTTTTCTACCTCTTTCTTGATTCTTGATCTCTCTTCCTTGCGGTGAGGATAATTCAAAATTGCTACTTGAAGTACCCAGTTCAAGTTTAGGTCAGCATAGGAAACTTGGACAAGATGTGGATGTGGATTTGAATTGAGGATTTACGACTGACACAAATGCATAGTTACATGATATTTATTTATCTATGCGTACTTTGTATGATGTTTCGTACAGAGTAAAGACTATGCGTATTTGTGTGTGTGTGTCTTGGATTTGGTATTGCTTATATGAAAAAAAATGTATGACTTGAAAAGATAATTCTGAATGTGGGTGTATAGCAGCAAAATTATTAGTAAGTACGTCTGTAAAGAAACTAGGAGATGTTGCTCTTTCTTGCTGGATTCTCTCTAGATTCTGGACTCTGAATCCTCTGGATCTTGGATATGACAACTGATATCTGATGTCAGATGTGAAAGAGAAGATAATTGTGTCCGTGGCTCATCATTTCTTTGTACGATGTACATTGTATATTGTACACGTTATTACAGTCAAGTCACCTACCTTCAACCTAGAAAAAGTAAGTATGTGAGATGTGAGTAGACAGTAGACGAGAGGAACAAAGAAGTAGATTACGATTACGACACACTCGTCCTGTATTCTGTAATTTGTTTTTTCTGATCATAGTTCAAACTAAATACTAAATACGTCCTTTATATTTTCAAGTTACAAGGCACAATGTACAAGGCACGCGCTTTTGGAACTATTCAAGTTTACCACTGTATTTTTGAAAATGGTGTTTCTTCCTTTCGAACAAATATTACATAGATCACTATATGGTTTCACTTGTTCTTAAATACATAAAATAATGAAACCAAAAAACTGCATCCGTATTTTAAAAATATTGGTATTAATAATAATAATAATTATTATTATATTAATGTTTCTGTAATCATTGAATTGAAATCCCATTTTGATTATTACAAATAAACTCTACACTCCACACACTGTAATCTACATGTATAAAAAAGCAAGAGTCGTGTTACTAAATACCGGAAATGAATTCTGCATGGATTATGGATTTCATTACCACTCAGCTACGATAAGTGACATGACAAAAAACGTTTTGTTTAATTGACTCCAGTGTCTTCACTTCCAAGTAACTGGTAGATGGACGATATATTGACAAACTGGCTGACGGGAAAGAAGTAAAAGAGCCAAGATATTTTATAGCAGTTGTATGTATATTGTAGGTATAGGGAAAAAAGTTTTAAAAGTGCTGCATAATGAGAGAAAATGAGAGAAAAGGCGAAAGGTTGAGAAATTAGCAGGAGAGAAGCAGTAGCAGAAACTTATTTACACGTTAACGTATTTGAATTTGAATTTTGAACTGTTGATCCACAGCCTTACACATATAAGGGCAGCAAAATAAGGGCAGGGCGATAAATTGCAGGAGAGACGTCTCTGAGATGCCTTATAAGTAGAGACTTCCCGATGACGTTCCACAGTTTCAAAGAAGTCGAGACTCGAGACGAGTTGGAGTTCAGGGGAAAAATCTCTACCTCTTCTCAATCTACAATGTCAAGCACTGAGCCGAACTAACAGAAGTAAATACTAACCGAGTTGCTACTATAAAAAATTTCATTGTAGATTTTTCTCCATGAAATTTTCATTACATGGACAAAGTTGCATGATTTGAATATGCGGCATTCAGCATTCTAAATGCACAAGTGGACATGTGAACCTTTCTAAAATGCACATTTACAGTAAAAGAAATCCAGTGGGACTCAAATCTCAAAACTCAAATCATGGTTCAAATAACCGAAGAAAATAAGACTACACGTTCAATTCCAAATTCCAATTTCAATATTCGTCTCTCTCTGTCTCTCTCTGGACATTCCTACATATCTACACTACACGCAGCATTACACAAAGTTCACATATTCTACACAAAGTTTTCTATGTATGTCCATGCTGGAACATGGACATACATAGAAAACACAATTGGAATCCGTGGAGTTTTTTTTCTTCACTCTTTAAATCCTTCTATTTGAGGATTGGAGATGGATGCTCAATGCTCAATGCTCACCTTTAGCTCTCACCAGTTGATTCTCTCCTTTTTTTGTTATTATATTATTTACATGTTCATGTACTTATGATTCCTCACTGAAACTTTTCGCCCCGTCTACTCTCTTCCTTTTCTCTTCTCTTTTCTTCTCTCCATTACATTTCAACTAAATCTAATTTAAAATTTTGGCTTCTGGTCACCGACTAGACTAAACACTAAACACCGACACCTTCAGTTACTATTCAAATTATTCATTCCAACAATCTCATAAATCAATTATCGTTCCTTCAGAACCCCACACCGATACAAATCCCCAAGATACAAACTAAAAATGTTTCTTAAATACTTTTGACTTTTACTTTTCATGTTTATCAGTCTCCACTGGCTTTTGTAATTTTCTAAGATTATTTGTTACACCGATGCGATGCAGATTATAGGTATTCAGAAGTGGCTTTGTACTTTGTACATTTCTTGCTAGTTGATACATTGTACCGTGTATTTCCATACGTACAATTTATGAATACATGCACCTGATTTGGAATTCAAATACAAAAGTCATAATATTCCTTCATTTTTTTCTTTAGTGCCAGTGACAAAAAATGAAATTGAAATGGATCCAGTTTGACGTTTTTAAAATGTATGTTTAGAAAAAAAGCCAAGGCATTAGCTATTAGACATTAGACAACTCTATTACACTACGTGTTACATAAAATGTTACATGGTCCTAAAAGGATGTAAGGTGCAACTGTGTAAAGAATAAAAAGTAAAGAGTTTAGAGTTTAAAAAAATGTAGAGAAAGAAAAAATTAGTCTTATCTTTGGGATCGGTTCAAAATTGAGTGACGATATGTGCTCAAGATGGGTCCAAAGTCCAAAGCCTAAACTCTAAACGTTCCTGCTGCTCTACTTTAAACTCGAAACTGACTTCCGATTCCGACTCCCTATTTCAAATGCTCGCTCATTTGAAATACGGCTGCTGTGTAGTGAAATCCAACGTAATATATTATCTTTATTGAGCATTTATATTTATTATTAAATCGCACTTACATAATGGATAGGTTAAAAGAAGAGTGAGAGAAACAGCAAGAAACAACATGAAGAAAGAAGCGAGAGATGCGTCTAAGGTCTAAAGTTCGTAAGTCTAAAGAGATGCACACACGCAACAGTTTACGATTAGTATGCAGGAGAGAGAAAGCATAGAAAAATATATTAGTGTGTAAATTCTACTTTCTCACTACACGTAATAAATTTAAAGTGTCTAAAGCTCAACAACAGATGCCCGTGCACCCGACCTAAATATGTATTCTGACATTTAGACTCTTGCTCTTGATCGTGCTCTTCAATCCTCAAATGTAATGCTACATTCAAAATAGAAGATACAGTAAAGAAATTTAGTAACTATGAAATAAGAAATAGTATGTAAAGTACATTGTACATGTGCCCATTGTCCACCCCTCTGTTTTTTTTATGAATAACTTCAAGTTCATAATCCATAATAATGTAGAAAATAGCGTAAATTAATCCAGTAATAATAATAATTGTATTACAATTTTGTTTAAATGAAGAGTGCAGTTCACAGATTGAAGCTTTTAAATCACCAGGGTTTGAATGAATCTTCTGAAATCAAAAACAGAAAACAAAAACTGAAAGGCGCATTAAAACTTGTGCATTATTGAAGCGATGCTAAAAAGCTGATATTGATTGGATAATTGAGTGGTAACATTGTAAATTATAATGTACAAATTATAGGTATTTTTTGGAGAAAAAAAAACAACAGATTTTGCTTCATCTACTGTAAATATGGAACCCGTGGATAAAGTCATACAAGACAACGAGCAACGAGATTGTTGATCAAACATCAAATATGAAGCAACGAATGCTGAGAGTAAATTCATGGACGATCGACGTAAGGATCATAAAAAATATTGAACCACTCAATAGCCAATTTAACAAGGCCAGATTTATAGCGTATTTCATATTGTACACTGTACACTGTATATAATAGATGAAAAAAAATAAATGTACGGATATACGATATAAGCTATGGCAAATTAATACATCCTATTCTTTTTGTTTTCCTCCTAGACACTAGACACTAGACATTAGACATGCATACTTTTCCAATTTCCAAATGAGAACCATAACAAAGTCAAATAGAAATAGAGATTTAAGGTAGGGACTTACTCGAACTCACTCGACACTCGACACAGAAACCTGCTGGAACTTTACCGGTTAACAAGTTTATGTACTGAAATAAAATGACTCCAAAGTCAGGATTTTCTTGTACACTTAATAACCTGTTGCTTTTTTCCTCTCTCTCTCTCTCTCTCTCCGTATAAACAGCTAATGCTCTTTGAGGTTTGTGTGGTTTACTCATTGTTGTACAATAAACTTCATCTTGTTGGTGAGATTGAGAATTCAGAATTGAGAATGTTTCTCTGGTTGGTGATTCAAATGAAATCGTTTTAAATGTCAGTCATAAAATTTCGTGGTGATGAGAACACACTCACCACTCAACACTCAACGCTCAGCACTCTACACAAAAACAATACACATACACGAGTAAAGAGTAAAGCACTTGAGTAGTTGAGCCCTTGAGTAAATTTCCCGTTGTTGAGGAGGAAAATAGAGATTCCTGAACCATCCAAATTAGATACCAAAATCATACAAGGGTTTTTGGTTTTCAGATTTTGAATACATTGAATTTGGATCTTGTTTTGGTTCCTCGTTTCTGTATCGTATATTTTCTACTATCTAGGAAGTGAAAATCCTCATTCTCGAACATTATGTACTGGAAATATTTTATACCGTTACAATTTACAATACACTACAAAATACAGAGGTGGAAATTTCACTGGAGTATACATATTTACACATTGTAATTTGTCAGAGATTTCAAGGGAATTTTAAAAAGTGCATAGTAAATGAGAGAATGCAACTCTTTATGTTATGTATGCATGTATCAGAACATAAATTGTCCCAGGACTTCGGAACTAAATTCTAAATTCTAAATAAATTGTTCCGAGTTCCGAGTCTCGCTTGGAATTGGAATTTGAAGATAAGGGAATGTTTTAAGGGTCAACAAAACTACAGAATTAAGGATGTAAAGTTGGGAGAAGGTATACTCGTTACTCGTTAAAACAAAGCAACCAGAACAAATATCTACACATTTTAAATACAAGTGCACTGTGCAGGGATTCCAGTATTGCACTACGAGGTAAAAAGTACAAAGTACGAAGTTTGATGTCTACGAGCAAGAATGAGCACAGACTGTGTATGATGTATATTGTATAGAGTATAGAGAATAGAGTCACTCACGTCTATCTGTATTGAGCAGTTTGACCTCAGACGTCGTAATTCAAAAGAAAAAACTCTCTTATTGGTAAGACTGGATACATAGATTATGCAACATTTCAAGTTCCATTATAATGATGATACATCTTTAGCATCAGCATCAGCATTCAGCACAATAAACAACCAACAGAACCAGAATTGAACCAATACCAATACCAACATCAGTACTGTACAGCTAATATCATTGAGTACTTGAGCAATGAGCAATAAGCAATGGGAAACGAGCATGCACTTGTTCATTTTAACTGAATGTTAAAGAGCAGTCAATATCATTTACAATGGTAAGATTTACAATTATTTACAAATACACGTTTCGGTTGTTTGAGAATTAAATGATCCTCTTTCTTTCTCTTCTAATATATTATACAGGCAGTTGGAGGATCCCATTAGAAAAAAGTTTCTTGTCAAATGAGCAATTCCAAATGACAAAACACAAAACATATCGCATGTGAGAGAGATATTACGTATATATATATTTGTAGATAATAAGCTATGTGTACAATGTACAGTTACATATCAAGATTCACTATTGCTCAGGAATTTCCTTTGCAGCCTTATCTATTCTATAGATAATATATTACCAACATAGTGATCGCATAAATGGAAAACGATGAAAAAATGTGGTAAATAATGACCAGTATTTTCTCTCAATGACGATGACTATATCATAGTTACGTTGCTTCTCATGGCTCATGGCTCATAGTTCACAAATGCATGCAAAATACTGAACAAAGTTTAAGTAAGAAACAACACAAATGAAAGTAGTTCATTTCTCCAATGGTACGTCGTACATCGTAACCTGCACATGATAAAACATACATAAAAAAATGGAGGAAAATGCCTAATTGGACCTTGGAAATGGGTACAAAAATCTTTCATGAGGACAAGTTGTGAGTGGATTTTTCTAGATTCTAGATTCTGGATGTAGGTAAGCGCTAAAGCCTGAGTGAGCCTGAGTTCGGTGGGTTTCCATGCAAATTAACCTATAAATCTCATGAAAACATCAACACTCTGTATTCTGTAATTCCTTAGTTATACGATTCCTGTTCCTATGGTACTATAATAAACACTGTGTTTATTATACATTACACAGGCATAGCTCCGTATTGCTATAGGTTAAATTAATTTGGACATTTTTAGGACTAGTATTTTCTTGTGCACTCCAGACTCCAGACTACAGTCTACAATCTACAGCACTATAGTAAACGAAATACATTCGGATCTTTATCCATCCATCAGCTGTAACCGAACATACATAATGGATCTATGTTCTGTGGTATTCTAAATTTTCTAAGCAGCGTTAAATGCACACGATTTGATTTTCTTCTCTATATATAACAAAAAAAGCTTGGTCGTGCTCAAATATTTTATCTCAATCTCGTTGGCACACAGTGTACATTGAATTGGAACTTCAACAACTATCAACTTGAATATTTCCTGGGCTATTCATCCTCATCTTTTACAACTTGGACACTCGACGATGCGTGTATATGTATGTGTAATATATAGCATATAGATTTTTTTTAAAATAATATAATGTCTGAAGTCTTAATCTTGCTGCCTGGTGCCTGCTGCCTTATTAGCATGGCCGTTTGTTCTACAAATTTTTTGTGTGTAGCTACCGAGAAGGTAAATTTATAGAAGGGTTAGAAAAAGAAGGAATTTTATACGTTGAATTAAACATTTACCCATTCGCTTCTCACTTGCACTTGGTCAAGTGTCATGAGTCATGAGGAGTCAACATTCGAGAGGAGGTACATGATTTTATTACCTTGTGGACCGTGGTCAATGAAGTACATTGATAGAGTGTGAATTTGAAATTAGAACACTTGAAAGGAATAGGATAAGAGTATAAAGAGAAGGTGATCATGTTTGAGTTAACACTCCACACACACACACACACACACACACGTATCTATTATACATCCGTTGCGTGTTGCACATTTCTCTTGTCTTGAATTGTTTATTGTCTCCAACATCCAACAGTGGAACAAAAACAAAAAACAAAAACGGAATAAAAAGTAACAACTCAAGTCACACTTGCTCAAACTGTAGATTGAATTGTGGAAGAGAAACCATTACGTTCTCTAGTCTAATTTTCTCATGTCTCTATACTCTTTCGTTCATTCTTTACTTGCTCATCTTAAAGATCATCCTGTAAAATCGAAAAGAGCCTTGTTTGAATTTCTAATTTCGTTCACATTATGGCTGAAATCCTAAATTATGTCTGAGTACTATACTGACTTGTGAGTAGTCAAAGTCAATGTCAAACAACTTGATCCCTGCTCATTCTATATTTTAAATACTTTAGTATAAAACGGGAAGGCCTTCTACTCACAAAACACTTGCGAGTTCAAAGGTTCAAATTAGATAATATTAACAGTCTTTCAATTTGAATATAAAATCAACCAAAAATTTCATTCCTACGGTTACTATGAAAGTATTCATACATTATGAACAAGAACTGAAAAATAATGAATGAACAATAAAGAAGAAAAGTTTCATTCAGTAAACAAGGTACCCTATGCGAAATATCCTAAAGCCAGCTATTGTGTTTCTATAGAACGAGTGGTCGAAATCACAATAGAAACGTGG
>JAQGBH010004133.1:0-17701 GCA_034698265.1 Sminthurinus aureus | reverse complement strand
TTAGATTTTTAAAATTTAGTGGGTAAATTTGAATTCTGCATCATAAAAAACCCTTAAAAGCTGATTTTGAGTGGTTTAAAAAGTTTTTAATTTTTAACCAAATAAGGGACACATTTTTAGGTCGGCCCAATCCAGACTGATCCCATACTCCCGTGCAGAACTTATTTTGGATTTGACAATAAGAAGTTCACAGGCATATATCATTATATTATATTGTAATTAATAATATAAGTCTTATATGAATGTATTTGTTTCTTTTGATATTTTTTTTTAGCTCCTAGAGAATCTCCAGCGTTTTCTCGCTCCGCCACAGATAGTACTTATACTAAAACAAGTTCTATGAAACAACAAGCTAAAATTTTAAAATCAAACTCAATTGCTTCTAGTTCACTTTCTTCATCAACAATATCACAGTCTTCATCTGTTGATCCGACTAGTAGTAGTATTCTTCCTTCTACAACTATCTCTACCCCTAATTCATGTCCATCTCCTTCAAAAATTGTAAAATTTATGGTTCGTGAGAATGGAGATTCTTCTTCTTCTGAACCCAGTATTCTTCCTCTTGGAATTAATACTTCCAATAATGCGTCAGCTAGTACTGGTACAGATCAAAATAAATCCAAGGGTCAACCCCCTCCTGTACTATTAAAGACCATGAGTGCTTTTGAATTGACACAATTGGAGGACTATTTACATTGTGTTAAGTGCTACAAGTAAGGGATATAATATTATATATTCTTTTATATAATTCCTTTGCTATTGTAAACTTCAAACGCAATATTATAAATTATAATGTGTACTTTATATATTTTGTTTTTATGACGACATTACAAACATTAAAATAATTGATTTTTTTTCTCTTTAAAATGTTTTTGCCAAATAATAAGGACGTTTTACAAATTGGAGACGCTTGTAAGCCATTTTAAAACTTGTCCAGGAAAACCAAATGGAAGTTTTGAAGAGTTTATGAGGAAGAAGAGATCAGATTCTATTTATAATTACGATCCACCATCTATAACATCAAAACCTCAAAAACTCAATTCCTCAATTTCATTGCCTTCACCAGTACCATCGTCAAGTCAAACTGGAGGTTTTACGCGACTCCAAGATGATGATTTTGAACATGATGGTGATGATATGGATTATTCAGAGGACTTTTCCATGTTTAATACTTCCACTTCTATTCTGAATGAAATCAATATGAGAAATACATGGAAAAACAGCAGTACAAATGCAAAAAATAGTAGTAGTAGTAATAATTATAGTGGTAAGTGTCAATTATTCTCAACACCACTCCGTTCCGGTGGGCCGAGAAGACAACCAGAGCCTGAAGCTGATATGTTAGATCTAGATTCCCCTCAAGGTTTTCCCTCACAATTAGTCGCCAGTTTCCTGTCAAATATCAAGGAGACAAAAAGAAATGCAAATCAACAAAATGATAATTCTTATAATAATATATCACCGAGTTTGTATAAAAAAATAAATGCAAATGTATCTGAACCGCAATCAGTCACATTGGAGACTAGTGGTAAAAGGAATCTTAAAGGACAAGTGCCACATTCAAAACCATACATCATAACGTCTCCTTCCACAGCATCTATGGTTCAAAAAGTCGGAAGGAAAGGTCAAATTATATCATCCCCTGAAATCAAAACCTACACACCAAGGAAGGATGATAATGAAATGCGGAATTGTTTGACCCCATTTTCATGTGCCCACTGTCCTTTTGTCACGGGAAGAAATATTGATCTCATGGAACATTATGAATACAAACATCCAAATATCAAAGTTTTCAAATGCCCGGTAATTTTTTTCTTTGTACTATTATCTATTACTATTTACTATGATACTATATGGATTTTTAAATGATACAAAAATTAAATTAAACGTTTACGTGTTGATTTTATTTTTTATTTTTTTAAATTAACAGCTAATCAAAAAATGAAGAAAAAATAATATTGATGTATATTTCATTTTATATTTTATAATGGGCAGGTCATTAGTTGTAGAGAATCTTTTCTCCAGGAGTCTGAATTGAAACATCATGCTACTGTACATGAACCAAAACAAGTTCATCCAGTTAAATCAAGTCATATGTGTCAACATTGCCGAAAATTGTTCATTTCCAAGGAGTTCCTCAGTAGTCATATTTTGCGAGTGCACTCAAATAAAAATGAAACCACTGCAAAAGGAACAGTGAGTCGACCTTTTGCCTGTTCCTTCTTTCCTTGTCAAAGAACATACACAAGGCTCTCAAAGTTGAAACAACATGAAAGGATTCACAGTGACACAAAACTACATGTATGTAACGTGTGTAAAAAGTCTTTCACATTTAAACAAGTTTATGTTGATCATCTTAAAACACATAATGTGCCCTCAAATATGGATGTGAGTAAAGCATTGACATCTGCCCCTTCAACATCAACTACGACAGTTCTGGAAAAAACTAGTAATACACAACTACAATTACAACAGCAAAATACACAACAATTACAACCGTCAGCAAGTTTAGTTGCAGCAATGAATAAAGTAAATCCAAACATATTAAAAAATCGGGTCATTAAAGTAATTAGAGTGAGAGGAAATACTAATATGCCAAATATCTTAACATCAAGTGGAGGTACAAAAACTCTTGTTAATGTCCTCTCCACAAACAAATCTACAACTCCTATTATTACTACATCTACTACTACTAACAGTATCACTCCTGTCGATCCAACAACAACAACAACAATCACTACCGCTACAATAGAAACAGCAGAAACTATTGATGAAAATCCTATTCCACATGAAACTGATACACAGGAGATTACAATTGAAGACAGTCATGATTTCATGAAAGATTTTAGTAGTGAACTTAATAATAATGATGGTAATAATGAGAGTAGCAATATTGTTGATGATGATTCAAGTCAAATGGAAACTGAAAATCTAAACCAAAGTGAACAAGGAGATGAGGGTACGGAATCTATAACTCTTGACTGAAATTTAGAACAAGTAGAAAGCGACATAGTTTAAACAAATTATGAGTGGCATAATATGTTAAAATTTTAAATAGTAATAGGTAATAATAATAATTATACTATATACTATAGGTAGATTGTTGCAAATAGTAGACTAAAAATGTGAAAAAGTATAATTTGTTATTTTTGATATGAGACAAAATGAATGAGCAAGTACAAAAAGAACACAAAAGCTTCGAATCACATCTCAAATTTTATGGTAGTATGCATAGTTAACAAATAACTAAATTTGTGCACGGCTTGTAACAGAGCGTTATAATATATTTAATATTTATACATATAATATTTTAAACTTGAAATATGTAGAATACAGACAACAGCGTGTTATTTTGGATTCCCTTACACAAGTTACACAGCTATGATAAGTGGAATGTTTTAAGTTCTGAACATCCCCATATTATGTTTTACATTTATAGGAATTAACTTTTTAAGTACTTAATTTTTCTCTTGTGTCTCCTTTTTTTCATAAAGATACTATATATAACTCAAATTAGCAAACTTATTATTGTTATTGCTAATATCCTACGAATTTAGAATTCATGACTTAAAATGAAAGTGACAATGATTGGAAGTCTGTATAGCATACCTATGCAAATATGTTTAATATGTACAATTAGGAGTTAGGACCTAGCAATAAATCTTAGGTTTTATATTTACAGAGACACTTTTACATTGTTTTACATGAATAATAACAATAATAACTACTATTATCTATTATCATTGTTATTCTTATCAATTTTGTTCTGACACATTACGTAAAAGATAAATAATAGTAATAGTTACTTGTTTCTTGTAAAGAAAATTAGCAAGAACTCTGTAGTACCTTACAAATCCTAAATTCCTTTCAACTTTTGTTATAAAAAATATTGAACATTGATCATGTCTCACATTGTATTGAAAATTGTAGTCATATGTATAATATTTATTGTTACATTATCAAATTAATGTGCAGTTTATGGGTATACTTTATGAATACATGAACATTTATTAATAAACAGCCAGCGCATATTATATTCAACGTTATAACATTATATAAATCTAAAGTAACTACAAGAGTTTTTATAATTCGTATGATACGAATCGTATCATATCTTTTATTTATCTTTCTAATTTGATGAAGCTCATTATGGTCATTCATATTATAGTATTTTTCGTGTGCATATTGTGATATTTCATAATTACGTAAGTATCTCAGATCATAGACTGAGGTTTCATCAATTTTATTTATATCTGAGTCAATTTCCGGTGGTTATTTATCTTTCTCATTTCTCACCTATAATGCTGTATAGAATGATGAATCGTGAATCATTCAATATAGTTGCAATGAAAAGGTAATAATTAAAAAGTAGTGTACTGAAAAGTTTGCTGAATTTGGGCAAAATACAGAGAAACACAACAATTTCGACCAAAACGTATTATCCTTAATAGTGTGGTACATTAAAGTTTATGACGTATATATGGCTATAAGCACTAGGCACACATTGAGATGTATTGAACTCGTGGCAAAAACGAATGTATTGACAGGAAGTTCACACACATGCAAATATTTATACAGAGAAATTAAAGGTATAAAAGGTAATGGAACTGTTTATTGTGAATCGCATTTTATTTATATGCAATCCATATTGAATGCTTAATTAAATTGGCAATATAAGACAATGAATAGTTTATATATGATGAAAAGCTTGATAATTCATACATATGAATAACATATAGATACTTTTAATTGGATAGGGGTTTCTATTTACCGTCATTTTGTGGAAACAACTACTCCGGGCAATTATTTATTATTCAAGTACTTTAGTAGTTAAAATGCTGGGTAAATATTGAAAACTAAGTAGATTTTTGTGATTGGTAGGTTGTCCTGCAATGACGGTATGTATTGTTCATTTCCGTCCTCCACCATTCATAAAAATGCTTGAAGCTTAAAAAAATGCTTTGAAAGAAAAATTCTAACCTTCATGCGTTAACATATTTCATATTTCATTAGGAATTGCATTTGTCTAAATACTCTAAACTCTAAAGCCTATCTGTACATTTAGATACTACATTACACACGCATCATATGACAAAAACCAAAGTTTTGCCCTTATTATTTTTCATCATTTTTTATGAAATGGATTTTTTGCATAGTTTTTAAATCATAAATAGTGATATATACCCCATAGTATAAACTCGAAGTAAATTGGGAACTCGGACACGTTTTTTTTTAATTTCAGGTGAAAAACAATGAGTGAACTAGGAGGCTAAGAACTAGTTATATTATTGATAATGTTAATGATGCGGAGGTGGATGACGAATGACGAATAGACTATTTTCCCCTAATCATAATTAAATACGTATTTATATTTAAGGATGATGGACTTCCCAGAAAGCTGGACAGAATAAATAAAATAAACTTTACTACAAAAAAATGAAGAGTCATACCTATTACGATTCTATCTAGTTACGCTACAGTTATTTATGACAGTGAGCATTTTGATTTTTGATGTAGTTTCATTGTTAATACGAGGGTATAAATAATAGGAGTGGTACAGTCTCGTGAATCTAGTCGTCAGTGAGCACTAGAGGAGAGACTGCTCAATTTAAACAAGGAAATGAATAGGTTTCTCATAGCCTTCGCTCTCCTCTCCGCCTCCGTAAGAAAATTTACAACCAAGAATCAATAAAAACATTTAAAATGTCAAAAACTTCTTTTACTTAAAGCTTAAATAAGCAAGAAAATTGTAATTGAGGTCGGTGTTGTTTTTTGTGTTTCTTTTTTGGAATAGTACGTAGTGGGGCAGGAGGAGACACAATGTCGTGGAGTTGATATCAATTTGAACACAGAACAAAGAGCTCAAATTACTGACTGCTTAAAGGAAAGTGGAATATCAACCATTTGGAAGATCCCCGCTGAAAAACTTGCCGTAATTTTTGTTTTACAGTTTTCATTCCTACAACTTTTATCAATCTATCCTATAAAATCCGTATCCGGTGGCGTCATTCCTATGTCCCATTCTGGCTAAGAGAAATCGCTATTACTCTGGCTAAGAGAAATAGTCATAACTTCTGACCCACTGGATACGTATTTTCTAGAAATATAATATAATGTTCTCCCGTCATTTGACGGGTGTTTGTACTTGTGACGATAATATTGAGTTAATTATTCCTTCTTTTTTTTAAACAGTGTTTTGGTGTCTGTGTTTTGGAAAAGAAGAAATTGGTATGAATTTTGACTTTTGATATGATTTTTGATTGTCATAATAGCCTAATACCTTGTATATATGCTTGTACTTCAACATTCAAAATGTGGCATTTAAATATTTATTAACTGTGTACTAAACTATACAAATGATAGATGACTGCTGATGGTAAATTAGACAAACCTAAGATTTTGGACTATATTGAACTTGTCATGAAACCAGACTCTGTCAAGAAGCCCTTGAAAGATGGTATCTCAAAGTGTATGGACGATCATGGTACGAAAATGATATTATGTGTTATATTTTTTTATCATAGTTTAAGTTTTAAGTAACGTACATAAATTATTATAAAAGTTACTGTTTGTAACAGTATACATAGTACACTGCTACACTAGCCGGTCTAAAAAATATATAGAACCGGAAGTGAATTTATTAAAACTATTTCAAGGTTTTTAGGTACTCGACAATGATAATTATAGTAATTATTATCATCTCGTTATTATTTACTGATATTTACTTGTTTTTTTATACAGGTGAAAAAGTGAAAGGAAACGACGATCCAACTTGTATGACCTTTATGGAAGTCGGTCAATGCGTCCATGACGTTTTCCTCGATGTACGTAACAATTTCTCTACACCTTTTGTCATATGTACATAGAATTCGTAAATATATTATAGAATACAGAATCAATTATCATGAGACATGAGACATAATTTCATACTTTTCTTTTTTTATTTATTCTTTTAGATCTGTATCGAAGATTAGAGGATTCGAATATGATTTTAAGATCAACCAAAATAATAAGAACTGCTTATTTCGATCTTCGACTTGTCGGATATTTTACATACTATTTCTGTGAGTGATCTGATCTGAAGTGACTGTTGCCATTTTTGTCATCATCTTGTCGTGTGATACAGTGTTGTCGCGGACTTTTCATTTTATTTTATTATTTTTCTTTAAAAAAAAATAATTCAATAATCAATATTATATTGTTTACAAATATTGAATGTAATTATTCATACTACTATATATACTAGATATATAATATATTATACTATACTATATGGACGTTGTTTTGTAAAATGGCGTCTATATACCTACTCTTCTTTTGTCATCGCACACTCTCATTTTTGTTAAATGTTTGTCATTGAAAATATTAAAGTTTGTAATAAAACGCAATTATTGAAAAATATGTACAAAGGTTTGATTAAGAACACTTTTTCCTTTTTTCTCGAAACTCGAGTTACATGGCCATAAAAAAATCTCAGCACTCAGCGGAGAACTGAACATTAAACATCCATCATGAATCATGCAGGGCTGGATCGAAGTTGACATAGAAAATGAGGAACAAGTCTGTCATCGAATTTTTCTTTATGATATATAATATATTTTGAACCTCATTTTGAAAAATGACTTTTTTGCATATCACAAAACACAAAAAACCCTATACAAAATCTAAGACATTGTTTTTTAGTTGGTTTTTTACTTAGAGTACATATACTGTTTATATATATACTCTAAGGTTTTTTACATTGAATTCTCAAATCTGATAGAATATGTTTACATCCCTAAAATCTCTAACAATTCTTCTCCTTATAGTCTTGATTTGCTTGAGTGCCCTGGTCTTTGTTTTTCTGCAACTAAGTGAACTAAGTTTCAATTTATCCCCATCCATATTCACCCTCAATAATTTTTCATCCCTGTCAGACGAAGCAAACGAAGCATTGGAATTTGGATATTTCGATCAAGATTCTTCAGCACTTGAAATCAATACATACGACCAGCAAACAGCAGAAATTTTACTCAATGAACTGCGAAAAAACTGGCTAAAGTCACCGCCACTACTTGGTGAGGCCTACAAATTTGTCCGTCCCTATCATAATAAAAGCGATGACCGAGTTTACCAGTTACAAAGAACAATCTTGAAAATCCTTTGCTGGAAAACTCAAGGATTTTTTGTCGACGTTGGAGTGAAAGATGGTAAACTCATAACATATAAGAAAACAGCCAAATAAAACATTTTGCCAGCTTTTATTAATTTTCAATTCATGATCCATGGAAATCGGAAATGTTTATTCTAGGTATTTCAATGTCGAATACTCTTGATCTGGAAATGGACCTTGGTTGGACGGGTATACTCATTGAGCCCAGTACACTTTATTTTCAAAGTCTTATGAAGCAACGGAGGAAAGTTTGGATAACCAGCGCATGTCTTGGAATAAAAGACGTCCCAATGAAATTGGTCAGTATAACAATAAACAACTTTTAATTTTTAAAGAAAAGAGATATCGGAAATTAAAAGTATGCAATATAATATTTTTAATTTCTCTAGATCAATCCGACTAACCAGTCTAGCATAATTGTAAACTTTGAACTACTGTCTGACAAGGCAAAAATTGACAAGAAAAACAACACTAATACAACCAAGTGCTTTTCTCTCGTCTCCATTGTAGCAGCGATAGGACAGCATCTCCTCATGAACGCCGACTATTTAAGTCTGAATATCGAAATGGCAAGAGTGGATATCTTACAAAATATTCTATGGGATCGCGTTTATTTCAAGGTTTGTTTTTACAAAAAGTTAAATAATGATGAATATTAGTGTCATTATTTTGTTACATCTCGGTCCCTTTTCTGATCCATCCCTAAGGTTTCTAATAAAATGTAAAATTTCATTTGATAGATCATTTCTCTTGAGGCGACCCCTGGACAAGCTAAACCACTCTTAACATTTATGAAGTTGATCAAATATACGTTTGTACGTCAGTTTAATTCCTCATCATCTTCAAATCATAATATCTACTTGTTTGTTCACAAGAAACATAGATACAATCGGAAACTAGCAAATAATCGTTTTTTGGGACGGGACAAAAAAAAGTTAAAGAAAATGTGAATAAAGGAAATGAGTAAAGATGGATCTCACAATAAACAACATTAATCTTCTTCCTCTACGAGTACTGAATTTTATTATTCATTATTCACCACCTAAATACATTATCCAATTATGCTATTTTTCCTTGTGCCTTTTGTATGTGTATTAAGTTGAAGCTCTATTTTAGGAAGACTTTTGTATCATGTATCATTATTATTTTCAAATAAAAGAAAAACCAAGTAGCGTTTTTAACTTGAGATAAAAGATACCGAGTAGTTTTGAAATGTATTTATACCGTCCTACACTACACAACTGGAGACCACATTTGGCATATATACAATAATTATTTTCATGTAGTAGTATGTGAATAGTAAATTAATCTTTAAGTTTTCCTATGAATATGTAAGGTCGCTCCTAATTACTTTTGTATAAAAACGAATACAAGTTACAATACAAAACGCTTTCTCAACTACAGTCAATTAATTACTATGAAACAATAAACAATATATATATTTTTTTTTATTGTGTCTACAAACAGCCTTAGGGTACTTGTGGTTACAATTTCACAATTCACAATATATTAAAATTTCAAATAGTTTCAAAACAAGTAGAAGAAAAAAACGATATAACCAAAGTTTAGAATATCATTATATATTCTACAACATCCTTTTCCGTTTTGGACAATGAATATAAATTTCATTTGACAAATTACATAATTCATCAGAAAATTCAAAGCTACAATCCTCCCATACCTTAGGTTGAACTGGATCAATATTTTTCTTCTTGTTGATCTCCTGCTCGAACATCTATGCAAAATAAAAATAATAGTGGACTTATAAGAGAATTTTTCTACTACAAAACTCAACTTCAAATTAAATATAGCATGAAATACATGAACAATACAATAATAATATGTTGAACAACATTTTCTTACATCGTCATAGTCCATTGAAAGTGTCTCCTCAAGATCAAATTCAACTTTTGGTAGAGGTTTTTCAATAAATGAAGCAGCTTGAGCTACACTTGGTAAGATATGATTTTGAAGAGTTTTCATTTCCCATAATGAACTTTCCATAGCTCTTGTTTTAATTGGATTTGATTCATTGGTATCAAAAGAGTCAGAAGAAACACCTCCACCATTTTCATCTGACGTGTCTGTCTTTTTTGCCTTTGTATTATGAATGAGCACTTGAAGTCCTGGATGTTTTATCATGAGATTGACGATAAATTGACATATTAGAGGTATCGTAGGAGATGGAGCATGTAGACTTAATCTTGATAATTTCTTGACAAAAGCTGCCACCAAATATTCTGGTAAATGACTGTAATATACCACAAGTCACAAATACAGAAATATATTATATATATAAAATTATACACATTTGCACATTTTGTGTGTATTAAAATACACACTACATGTCTACACAGTATAAAAATCAAGATACATAATAATATAGTGTACTGTGTAATTATATATTATGGATAGCCTAATTTATTTTATTTTATTTTCCTTACGTAGAAGCAAGGAAACTATCAGCGTAGCGGAAAAATCTAGCTCTGTAATTAGATTGTAGAACTGGTAGTTGAAATAATGAATAGAGCTTCGTATAAAAATCCGGTACATCACTATATTTTTTTCAACATAACAAAATTCAACAAAATCATTATTTTTCCATTTTCAATCATTCAACGCAGAAAAAAAGGCACATTTTATATAATATTAATTTTAAATTTTAAATAGTCATGAGTATTTTCTTACAAATTATATTTTATCATCAATATAAAGATCCCTCGTAGAGCTAATATACCAATTGGCCCAGCTAAAACAAATTAAAAAAGTATTCCTTTGTCACTCAGTGAAAAACTAAGCCATAAAATCCAGAATATTCTATATTGTATGCTGGTAAATAAAAATACTTGTAATTTTTAATTATTTTATTGTTGAAAAACTTACGAATTTTGAAAGACTCTAATAGAAAATCACTCATAAGTATAGGTTTTTCTAAATGTTCCATAACATGATCAGGTAGAATTGAGACGATTAGGCGAACAATGGCTGGTGTCATATTTTCCCATTTCATAACTTCCATCCATAATTTACTAAACTCTTTTTTAAACTGTTTCCGTTCGTCTTTAGGATTTGAAGTAGAAGATTCAGTTGAAGCAAGAGCATTACTTGACAAAGATTCGGCTTTCAAAATTGTACGAATCACCTTTAATACATTTCTCATCCAGTCCTCATCTAATTTAGTTTTTGAACTTGATCTAACTTCAACAATTTTTTTAAGTTTGCGGGTGAACTCAAAACGAAATTTAAATGATTTTAAAAACTCTAGTAACTTTGTACAATTCTCTGTTAGATGTGATTCCGGTTCTAAGAACGCTTCAATAAGAAGCTGGATAAACAAATACAAAAAAAAACCTTGATTACATTTCTTTGCGTATACATGAAATATTGAATGTCAAAATAAACAAAAGTAATTCCAATGATAATAATTCATTAATTCATAATAATATTATATCCTTTTACTTTTTCACGAGATGTAAATTACAATTGTAACTGAAAGAATGATGAATAATGTGTATCAAAGTATATAACTTACCACAATCAAATTATGATCAATTTTCGGAAACTTTCCTTGATTTTCTTGTTCTAATGAGTCAAGAGTAATTAGAGTTTCAATTCCTACGTCCCTCAATTTGACTGAAGCACCGTCGGACCGCATAATTTTTGTCAACTTTTCAACAGCTTCAATGTACAAGTCTCGAAGCCAAAGGGAATATTTGTGATCTGGACCATCAACTATACAAATCACAAAAAAGGAATATACAGTACACATTAATAAACATTATATACATGCAAAATTTTTCACACTATTATATTCATTTTACACATGTCATATATTATGGTAGTATAATATGTATTATGTATTATGTATTTAGCAGCACATGACAAATTACAAACATGAATAATATTATGATAAATATACCCCAAAATATTATATACCTGTATAAGTCTCATGATTAAAATCTCCTCGGACAACTAATTCTGTGAAAATGGTTCTAAAGCACCTTACAGTTGACAATAATTCTGAACGACTGTCTTCTTCATATAGTGAGGACAAAATCTCGGGAAGTAAATTAGCATTCTTGCGACTTGCCAAAAATAGTTTCGTTTTCTCCTTTAGAGTGGATTTTTCTTTCATAATGACTAATTTACAAAAATCTATAACTAATACCACACAATTCCAAGTTTTTTAAACGAGGAAATTCACTAAATTAACTGTAATTAAATATTAAATCCTGTATAATATTTTGACTTTTTGATTTTTGATATACACATGGTTTTTGACTTGTGTATAATTTCGCTAGGAGATCTAGACGATTTCGCATAATACATATATATATATTATACTTGTGTGTAAAATACACACTTTAAGTTTTATACAAAAACGTTTATAGCAGGCTTTTGTAAATCTTAATATTATAAAATGTATGATATATTATATCATGTTTAAAATGTTATTTAAAAGAATTTTTGATCTTCTCAATTTCCGCAGCTATGCTCTTGATATACGTGTCCATCACTTCTTGTTTTGCTTCTATATGAGCGTATTTTGTCTCAATGTGACATTTAAAATGAAACATATCTGATTGTAAAGTAGCTTGGGCGCTTTCAATTTTCCCCACCTCCCCTGTTTTGTAAAAAATAGAAAATGTAATGAAACTTCATTGTTTATTCCTCCATACTGTAATGTATGTATATACCACATAATACATGATTATGGCTGTTATTACTACTATATTACTATACTTAAAATTGTATATTTTTTGTTTGGATACTTATTCTTTGAAAATCAATACATATGTACTGAATGACTTAGCACTTTAATAAAGTTAAACAAACAAACAAACCTTTCAGAAAAGACATCTCACCTTTCACGTGATTAATCTCACAGTCTCTCACTTCTCCATGTAGGCGCATTTCTGCCATTTCCTGACGTATCTTATAAAATCCATAACTAATACCTACCGCACTCACGCCGAGCCCTATGAAGGCTCGGGTGAGGACTCTTGGGAATTTTATATTCATCTCATCTATGAAATTTATAAATTCGGTGCCGAAACTTGGCATTTAGGGAAGATGATGACCTGTAAATATATAGTTATAAGAAATCTTAAGTACATATATACACATTACACATGCATGATGAAATAATCAAACTTTACTTGTCTATGAGTTTACATAAACAGGGATCGAGTATTTTTCATCAAAAAATGGCGCTTATTGGCATACTCTAATAGCTAAGGTCAAGTACTAACTACCCTGAAAATTTCAAAGTCCTAAGTAGACTGGAAGTATTTAAAAAAAATTAATTAAGTTTAACATGTAACACAATGCGAGTAGGAAACTTGCGAGTGGAATTTCTCACATTACACATGACACATGACTTATGCTCGATCCCCCATTTATTCAAAATGATAGTTATATGAAATCTTAGAAACGAGAAAAATTAATAAAATATTAAGTTAAATGACTTACCAGGGACTAGAAGAAAGGGAAGAATAAATTTTTAAAAAAATACTTGCTTCACTAACAAACCAAAAAGTAACGGATATATGTAAGGACTGGAACTGGAAACGATACTGGAACAGTTTCTACCTCGTGTTCTTTCTAATACTCAATCCTCAATCCAGCTTTAAAATCTCTCTGTGAGATTTTAATTATGATCACCAGGGTCGACTTCAACTAAATTTTAAAGCATGGTAAAACTTATTTAGCTTGGATGCTTACATACAGGAGACTCACAAGTCTCTCAAGCCAAATGTAATTAAAATAAAAATGCTCATGATAATGAAAGAGAGAGAAACCGCACCACTGAAAATTCCTTGCATTCTTTTGCAAATACACACCAAATTACTTTATCAGAAGAAAACTGTACGTATACATAGTTTGTTCCATTGCATATTTCATTTTACGAAATGAAACTCAATATAGCATTTCATTTTATTTATACTGGTTATAAATATTTCCCAACTCACACAAAATACAAAATGTAATCATTTCTTCCTCTGATAGACAGGAATACGGAAATTTCAAGTTGGGACTTTGTATTTTGTATGTATCTAAACTCACTTGATGTTCTTTCCCTAAACGAACTTAAATTTGACCCGAGAAGATGGCCGAATGAGCAAATAGTCATATTTTCATAATACTCATGTTTCATGTTGTCTAAAAGCTATGAAAATATACATCAAATACTCAATTCAGTAGTGAATTGTTCAACTACTCTAGAATGTATGTACATGAGTATACAATTAGCACTTACTCGTTTATGATATCAACTTTTGTAGACTTCCCCTGATGAGGGTAAAAAAATTTCAATACATACTCACGAATCAGAATGTATGGATAAGGAAGAAAATCCCCATATTTCGTCCCTTCATCTTCATTTGCCCCTAAAGAACTTCAGACGGTAATGACAAAAGAGAGAATGAGAAATGTGAAATTTCAAGCTAAAACTAAAAACTCAAGTTGTGAATCAAGTTTCATATATGCAACTGTGTAAAATATAAAAGTACATGTAAAAAGAGGAATAACTAGTACATTTATGCACTTTTCAAAATGACCAAGCCAGCAAAGTATGTGCATAAATGAGAACCGTCGATGGATACTGGATATAAAAGTTGAATCACAAAACACAAAACGGCAAATGATGTTCAAGAAACCACATATGTAAAAAGTAAAACACATGATTATAAAGTGATGAAATAAAATGCTTTTTGTTCGGTTTTTGTATGCTGGATAGATTCTTTAATGAAGATTCGAATTGTAGAATTATTAGCTCCAATGTTTTTGTATTCAAAATAAATGTAGGAAGAAAGAAGAAAGATAGATTAGAAAGATAGGCACGAAAAGGCCTGAGCCGAGAGAAAAGGTTTTGAATTTCAATAAGAAAGATAAAAAATATCACTACATGTGAAACGTGACTTGTTTTGAGTTTTGTTTAGTTATTTCATTGTGTATTGTATTGTAGAGTAGGTAAATCGTATTGGACAATAGTAAGCAAATCGTTATTCTTGGGAAGATTTGAGTGTACATTGTTGTGGATTGTTGATGATGATGAAGACTGGATTCATCATTTACTGGCAAATACAATCATGTTCTTTTCGGCCATATTCATTGCAAGTGTATTTTTTGTGAAGTAAAAGTGTACAAAATTCTTTACAGGCTTTATTTGTCTCAACTCCGCATTGAGATCGGGGTTCCTTCTCTCTGATCGGGTCTTTATTTGGGCAAAGGCAGTTGTAGGCATCAGTTTTGAGGGTCAAGCTGAATTTAAGTTCATTATCATTGGACTTGCAAAGGTTGTTACAGGCACGCTCAATATTTCCAGTGCAGATATTATTATTATTAGTGAAAGTAGCTTCATCCATGGATTCATCATCCATTATTTCAACAAATGGATCCGCTGGGTTCATGATGAGTTGTCCAATAGTTGGCGCCTGAAACCAAGAATAAAAAAGAAGCAAAAATTAGTACATCCGAAATATAGTGTTATTTTTACTGGAACATCGTAGTGGGGAAAAAAAGTTTAATGATCCTTTTTTACTTGTACTTTAAACTTTTAGACTTACGTCACCAGCTCGGGCAAGCGAACCGTCCATGGTGTAGGCCAGAATAGCCAGAATGGTGATGGTGAATAACTTCATAATTACAAGTAATTGAATTCTGAAGATGTAGAAAAAAGACAGAAAAATTATAGAAAACCTTTTGGTTCAAAATATATATTGTGGGTTAGAAAAGAAAGTGAGAATGAAATTGGACAGAATTGTGCCGTTCTTTTATACATGGAACTTTTATATGCACACATGGTGTAAGGATTAAAATGCATAAATTATGCATTCATCTACAATCTACACAAAAACGGATGCAACGTTTACTAGTACTTTATTCATGCATATTTTGAACATTGAAACAACTGTTATTCTCATTTATTTTTTATATCTATTTTGCATACGTTGAATCGCATTAAATTAACACTTACATATTAGTTTGTAACACAGATGATGTTGATTTTAAAATCCCCATTAAAAGCCATATGGAGAGAACAAGTTTATTCAGATGTAAAAATAAAGTGTTTTACGATTCTCTCTCCAATCTCCAATGACTAAAAACGTAACAAAATTACGACTTTGTTTCGATTTCAAAAAACCCAGCAATTTATCGTGTTTTATTAGGTTTAAAGATTTCTATTGGATCTAGATCAGCATCCAGTACCCAGATTGTCTCACATTTACATAATCAGTATTCAGCAACCATAATAAATTATGTAATGAGTAATAAGCAAAAAGTATACGTTTTTTGTACACTTGTAACTTGAAGCATATTTTATAGTAGATAGAAAGTTTACAACCGAAATTTGAATACAAGTGTTTAACCCCAAAATGCATTCATCTTTATGAGCGATAATACATTGTAATTAAAAAACAATATTACATAAGAAACATCACAGTAATTCAGGTCATCAGTTTCTCCAGTCTGAAATGAGAAATGGAAAAGCAAAGAAACAACGTAAGAACTAAGAAGAATACGCACATTACACAAAGTATAGGAAAAGAAACATGACGAACTACGCATTGCGTAGACGCTTGAAGCTTAAAACAGTGAAAGCTTTGAATTTTATGCCATGGCGTATCATAGCAACTAAATGTTGAAGTTGAATCAGTAATGAATTAGTAATGAATTTATAGTCTTGTTCTTATATTGTAGAGTGAATAGTTTTTTTTATAAATAATTAGGTACCATAATAATATATCATAATCTGGAAACTTTCCGGGAAAGTTTCATTTTTTTTCTATTTTTTAATACGCTTCTACACTTACGTTTAGTTTCAGCATTACGAATTACGAGACTGTCGTCATTTGTTCCTGTGGGCTCTAATTTATTTATTTTGTTCTGGTGACAGACCAAATTTTGAATTCAGAACGGTACACAACATATTATAGGAAAATCAGAAGTGAATGCATTGGATATTAGAGTTTAGAGTACCAGTACGTTTGACATTTTATATGTACATCAAGTGAATAAACTCAGTATGTCTTATCTTCTTCTAGTTTCTAGTTGATTAGAATTTTGAACTGTATGCTTCACACTTCACACACAATTGAATAGGAGCAAAATAAACAATAAACAACTTGACTAAAAGAAACTTATCAGAGAGCAGAAAGTATAGAATACATGTATGTACCATGTTAATTTTATTAAATAATATATATGGTAGATTTCATGTGAATCCAACTCAATGCTCAATACTAGTATACATTATCCATTTCAAGAGTTGAGTGGAAATTGGATTTTTTTATGAATTTTAAACATCATAATAGTTAAAATATTCATAAAATTTTAGTGGTTTTCTGTGGATTCGTTCAAGGATTTAGTAATGAAATTTAAAAATAATTGTTTACACTCTTCATTCTTCTTCTTGTTCTCTATCTCAATCTGTATTCTCCAAAATGAAAAAACAACATCAGCGGAGAGGATTCTTGTCGTCTCCTTCTTGAACAGTAAGAGTGTAAAGCATTTTTACGAGCCTTTGTATTTAGAGTTGGCAGCTCG
>JAQGBH010004132.1:0-17702 GCA_034698265.1 Sminthurinus aureus | reverse complement strand
AAGTTTGGGAGGTCCGAATTTTGTAATTTTTTTCCCGTTGTGTTTGATCGCCCACTACAACACAACAACAAGTATTTTGAATATGAAAAACATACCATTGAAACTGCCATAAAATTCTGTTTTCAAAATGGTAATCATCATTACGTTGTACGAATAGAATTACTTGCAATTTAATGCCAAACACAGAAGAAAAGGTCGTTCCGACTCACCTTACGGAGTTCCGACTGACATGTCTCTACGGTATCATATATTCGATTCGGAACTGTGTCGACTGGACTGTCGACACACCAAACACCGAAAGCGAGGTGTTTATTTAGAACTTTGCTCTTTTTGAAAGTAACTATAACAAATAGGCCAAAGCAAAGAAGTAGGGGAAAAGGATAAAATTGATATGTGTGTAGTGTGTACAGAGCCAGAGTAGAGAATTATAGAATGCTTCAAAATTTTAAACATTTTCTGTATTTAGTTTAGAGTTGAATACATGTGTTAAAAAATAAAAAACGTTTACCTGATTTTAATAAACGTGATGTCCAGTACAAATAAAATGGACAGGAATGCCTATGCAGTACAATGTATATTTTTTATTTTTATTACACACATGACACATGAACGATCACGCAAAACACACAAACGGAATGATGGATGAAAATTTTTTTTTTTAACTGTACATGTTTGTTTTTTGTTCCTATTACGTCACGTAATTTACGTGTAGCAGTTTGGAATTGGACAGGACTTTATTAAAAATGACAAACTATACGCTCAATGTGTCCATAAAAAGAATATTTTTATACCCACTGGAAACTGCTCATTTATCTTGTCACCTGTCAACAGTAAACAATGTGTCATTTACGTGAAGCAGCTGCTTTTTTTTAAATTTCAACAACAGTAACAATTATTATTATCTACTTGCGTATTTCGTTATTCGTTATTCATGTGTGCGAGGTCCGCACATCACATCAAGTCTCGTAGTCGTTATGTACTACCTAAGTACATAACGAGCATAAAAACAGAATCACAGAAACAGTCTTTGTTTTTAACAATTCCATCCCTATCATTACAAAGTCACTAAATTTCAATCACAATTTACGATTCATAATCAACTTATGCACGCGTGGACCATTTTCAATTTTCAATTTTCAGCTTGTACTATTCATTTCTCATTTTCTCATTTTTATTATGCCGGAAGTTCTGATTCATTTGGACAATGGAGGACGCACGAATCATCTCAAGCTTATAGTGGCTACTTTTTAGATTGTGTGATGTTCAGTAACTATCCACTTTGGTGACATTACAGTAAAACATACTTGGAGTAGATTAAGCTGGAAACTGGGAAAGACATTAAGCAATTTTACAAAGTATAGCTTTAATAATCATTAGCATTTTGTTATAAACTATTCGTAACTAAATAAAAGGCTGAAAAAAATAACAAATATATAATATGAAGACCACTATTGTTTTAATTCTAGTGCTTTCAACAATTACGGTGAGACTTGCACATTTTACACATATAGGTTTTTGTAAATCACAAATAATCTTAATAATTACATCTAATATCGGTTGTAGTTTTGTATCCATGTTTTTTAGTACAGATAATTAAATATAATTAAATATGTGTAACATGTTGTATGTATTAGGTAACATTTTGTATCAATGAAAAAACGGAAGATGAAAGAAAACAGTGTAAGAAGGAAAGTCGTCGAGTACTGAAGCAAATTGTAAAGGAAATGGGAGTCTGTAATGATAAAATGAAAAAGTCAACCAAAGACTCGGCTGAACATTCAAAGAAAATGGGATGTGTGGTGAGATGTATACTGGAGATGGAAAAAATGGTATGAAATAAAGTTAAAAATCTTCACTTCGTGAAGATTTTATATCGCCTACAAAGCATAAATGCTTTAGGCTCCGGAAGCGAAGCAGAGTATAAGAATTCTTCATATAGTAAACTTGTCCACTAGTCTTAAAGTTTTCCAGCTAGAG
Source organism: Sminthurinus aureus (assembly GCA_034698265.1). NCBI lineage: Eukaryota > Metazoa > Arthropoda > Collembola > Symphypleona > Katiannidae > Sminthurinus > Sminthurinus aureus. The sequence goes on along the minus strand of JAQGBH010004132.1, from coordinate 15,725 downwards.
GGCGCTGACTAGTTAAAAATTTTCCCGCTAGGTGGCGCTAGTTTCGTTGTCTGACATTACCCCAATGTGCACAGACAGCCGGCCGTATCGAAGGAAAACAATACTCAGCTTCGCTTCCTAAAAATCAGCATTTTTATTTACCAACAAAACGTACAGCGTACAGCAAATTAAGTATTTATTATGTATAGTGAATTTATAACCACGGTATATTCATGCACAGGCATGTTTCCTTATTTTCAGTACTTAAAAATTAAGATTTTATCGAATGAATACTACACATATTTTTTTGCATTTTTTATTTTTATAGCTGGACGAAAATGGATTGGTGAATGCACAGATCATTGAGAGTTCCATTGGAGAAAGAGCAACTGGAAAAAGAAGGACGGATGTAAAATATTTCTAAATTCTTGACATGCTTAATATTTTTCGAATTTGAGAGATTCAAGATTTCACATAGTATTGAACAATAGAACAAAAAAAAATTAACTTTTTTACTCATTTTTTAGGTGTTGAAACTGATAACTTTGTGCATGACAAAACATGGAAAAGATTTAGATCCGAAGGATCCATTTTGTAAACAGTATGGTGTGTTTGGACTTTGCGTGCAATCAGCCGTTGCCGATATGTGTGATGTACCACCTGAATTTTAAATTTCATTAAAACTAATTGTTTTTTTTACTGTGTACATAATATATTATGTGAAAACATCAGATGTAATGTTGAATTTTTAAATTAAATTATGGCAGTCTTTGTTATTTTCATTTCCAACTAATGACATCCTTGTGGTTATAGAACTAACTCTCTTTTAGTTTGTGGTTAAATAAATTTATTTTCTGTTATCAGTACAGTATACAGTATACAGTATACACTATACACATTATACACATGGATTTTAGAACGCAGGTTTATTAGTTCTTTGACGATTTCATGGAGGCAAAAAATATAAAATTCACGCTTTACACAGACACACACCAGCAAGCACCAAAATATTCATCAATTTTCCCTAATGTATTATGCCGTTGTCTTGGGAAATGAAATGATAAATGATAAAATGCTTTCTTGTATCTTTTGTTTATTACTGATGTGATGTACAAATTAAAATGCAGACCCTTGCATTCTGCTATCACATCATTGAATTGATTGGTGAATAGTAAATAGTAAATAGAATAGAATGGCATTGCATTGCAAATTGAAATTCTAATTTTGAATTTTGAATCACTGATTTGACTGGACTGATGACGTTGACAATTGGGGAGAAAATTAGACTTTTTCACTCTTTACCTTTGAGATTTCGGGAAGAACAGACGTACATATTTTTCGTTGTCGTTAAACTTTAGTTCCTTGACCTTTACTTTGTTCAGAAGAAGAAAAAGAAGTTTATTTCATCTATCAAGATTAATTTGTATTTAAAAGAGTTGTAGAAGTCATATTTGTTGTTCTTATATAATTATCAAGTTCGAAGATGAAGGGTTTAGTCATTGTCTTGTGGTTGTCGCTAGTACTAGTTTTGGTAAGTTTTAACATCATCTGTAATCTATAGGATCATTAATAAAAAATTTTATCTTTGCTCATTTATCCATGAATTTTTCATATATAAATGTATACTGTATAAATAAAGGCTATGGCGGAAGAAAATGCAGAAGAGGCAAAAAAAACCTGTGCAAGGGAAAAGAGACGTGGCCTGAGAGCAATTGAGAAAACATTATCAGCATGTGTTGAAGAGTTGAAAACTCAAGTTTCCAGTCACGGAAGTGAATCATCAAATGATTGCATTGCCAAATGTATTATGAAGAATGAAAATGCTGTAAGCATATCATGTAGTCGAATAATTAATAAAAATTCCTACAAATTTACATTATGCCAGTGGTTGTTATGTGTTATGGTAGTCAAAATCGGGGTAATGCATGTTTTTTTTCTAAACTTTTGGTTTCTATAGTTAAATGACCAGGATCTTGTCACAGACGAGACTATTGAGGCTGCCATTGGTACTCGGGCCACTGGGCCAAGAAAAGAAAAGCTCACTTCTCACTTTAATCAATGCCTTAATCAGTATGGAAAAACTGAGCAATTAGCCAATGAAGATGGATCATGCAAAGGATATGAGGCACTTGGCTTGTGTATGAGAGCTGGAGTTATGGATGTGAGTGATATATTGCTAACAAAAAAGGATACAATAATAATTAATTTAACATAAAATTATAATGTACTTACAGTATGAACTTTGAACATTGGTTTTCACATTTTCGTTTTTTTGTCTCTTTAATACAGATGTGTGATGCTGGGTCCACAGCTAAAGACGAACTATAAAGCTACATAATTGTATTGTATTATTTATTCTTTTATCTATCAATAATAGTTATGTACATTCGAAAAGTGATATTTGAACCAAAAAAGTCTACTATAATTATTATTTATTATGCTCAAACTTTGATATTTTATAAGATGTTAGAAAATGTTGTTATATTATCGTGTCTAATGTAAATACTAAATACTAATCGTTATTCATGTTTTATGTAATGTAAGTATGGATAATTACCTTCACAAAAGAACAACTAATTAGATTTTAATGGTAATTTTAATTATTTTATGATGATTTATACAAATAAAATAAAAACTATTTCCTCTACACAACGCATGAGTGTATTTTTCGTCTTCGCATAGAAATTTGTGGAAGTCTGCGCGAGTATTCAAACTGAGATTTTTTGGGCCAAATCGCGAGAAGTGTCGAGACAAAATCAGCATAATTTAATATTTAATTGTAAAGTTAGTTAAGTACAGTTCAACTTGATTGTTTAGTTTTCATACACAGTTTCATAGTTTTGTTTGTATTTAATAGTTTAAAGTCAAATCATCATTAAAGTTGGTAGCGTGTGTTGCGCATTTTGTGATGTAAAAAGTAAAAACAACAAATTGAAGGTTGTAAACAACTAAATTAAAATAATTGTAATTAAAATGGATAGACCTAAACAGAGTGGGGATAAACCTGCCTGTGCAAAATGTGGATATTCGGGACATTTAACGTTTCAGTGTAGAAACTTTTTGAGAACGAATGCTAATAAGGTAAGTCTATTTTATACTTTTTAATAAAAAAAAAAAATGCTATTTATTATTTGGACAATACAATAGTAATTAGAATGTGTAAATGTCACGTTATATTTATTCCTCTCTTTATTTTGAAAATATGAGTGCAAAAAAGGTTGTACAATGTACAATACTGAACCTTTGTATTACCGTTCAAAGTTTTATCGTTAGAAACAATTTGTACTTCTATATTTAATGCCATCGCTCAATAATAGATGCATAATGCAAATTTAACCGTAAACCAGAAAGTACCTTGAAGTTATGCTGCATTATGCATTTGATCTATCTTCCCTATGTATTATGTTATTGTAAAATCAAGTTCAATTTCAATGAAGAATAAATAACTAACTGCTTTAGTATTGATAATTTTATAATGATGGTATTTTACTTTGTTTAGCGAATAAAAAATGCTAGATTTTTTAAGCATAGGTAATAAAATGCGTTGTATTTTTTTTATCTGTACAGGAAGTGGTTCTTGACGTCAGCAGTACATCAAGCGAATCGGAGGAAGACACCACGACTCCCTTGACATTACTCCGAGCTGCAGAATTAAAACAAAAGTTACATTCTTTAAAGAGGAAAAAAGAAAAACCAATTCCTTCAGCGACAGAATCAGATTCAGAAGACGAAGAAGCTCGGAGGAAGAGAAAAGAAAAGAAGAAGGAAAAAAAGTCTAAAAAATCAAAGAAAGAAAAGAAAAAGCATAAACATAAGAAACGAAAACGAGAGTCACCATGATTGATGTTAAATTATTTACAAATTACAAAAACACTATTATATATTACATAACATAATTATTAATTACTTTAAATTTTTACAAAATGCATATTTAGTATTTACATTCTTGAAGCAACCAAAAAATTATCTTCATTTTTATTTCCTACATGGTTTGCTGCAGACTGCAGATGTATTGTATCACAGTACTATTACTTATTACCTGTATTGCAAATGATCACTTTTTATAATTTATAATAATATATGATCTATTTTGTTGCAGTCATCTGCATTCTGCATCATGTATTTTCTATTATCTATGTAATGAACTTCCGTTTCATTTTACATGTTATTGTATTTCATATTTCACATTATGAATGGTGATAACATCAAAAAGACTATAAATGAGTGTGTAATAATAATGCATGATGCATTTGAAAATTTATACAGTTATTTTTGTAAAGATTTATACAAGATTGAATTGTATATTGTATGTGTACAAAGCTCTCAGCTGATATTGAAAACTGATAAACACAAAATCAAGGAGAAAACAATTTTTTAATAAAAGTCAATTTTAGTATATGTATAATATATGTACTATCTGATATCTGTAAGTATACAGAAGAAGAAAATAGAAAATCAATGTACTTGAAGGTTATATTTATTCGTTTCACTTCAAGCTTTAATTCCTACTACCACAACATGTAGTTTTTCGTACAATAATTCTATATCCTGTTTGTATAAAAGGGAAACTTGGAATATGTTTCTTTATCAGTTTCAATTTTTCAATCATGAAGACAATTGCAATTCTTTTATTTGTTGTCTGCGTAGCCGTAAGCGGTAAGTAGAAATATCAAAAAATTATACATACGTATTATAACCTAAAATGTAGTACAATATTATATGGTGCTCTAAAATCTAAAATATAAAAGTCGAAATCCAAATTTTACATTTTACATAATATTATATCCATTCAATGTGTTTTTTTATCTTTTTCTTGCTCAAAATATTCAATATGATTTGTGATTTGGAAAATATACCCGAGGAAGATGAGTTTTTCTAATATTGGTTTTTTTACTCTGATTCCTGCAAAATTTTTTAGGAAGCTCTCGAGTCCGCAGGCAATACGGTGGTGGTGGGAGTTCATTCGGAAGTAGTGGTGGGTTTGCTGCAAATTCCCCAATAAATTTTGGTGGATATGCTAATAATAATGGAATACCGAATCAAGGAGGATATGCGACGGGAGGCAATACTGGAGGTGGCTTTGGAAGTCTAAATCCAAATTTCGGTGGGGGAAATATTCTTGGTTCAGGATCAGGAAGTTTGCAAGGCGAGTTTCCTAATCAAAATGGAGGCTACTCGGATGATGGAAATTTTGGTCAATCTCAAAATGAAAATGGTTATTCTAATTTTGGTACAAATACCGGCGGTTATGGACGTTAAGTATTCTTCATTCATCTCATCATTTTACTAGTTGTATTTTAACATACGATGATATTAGTTTTTTTGTAAGTCTTTTTTTTATCCATATTGGTCTTAAAACCCTCTTCTAAAAATTTATTCCTAATCACTAATCAGCCTTAATCAATCGTTTAAAAGATCCATTTTTTTTGCTACATTGTACAGTGTTCTTGTATTCAGAAGACACAAAAATATTATGGTGTAAAGGTTTACAGGGTTGGGTTGGGTATAGTTTTTTCATTTTTGTGTTGTAATCATTTTTAAATTTGTATAGGCAAGAGGAAAACATTTACAGCTGTTTTTTCTATGTATGTATAATATAATATAATATATTATATATTATATTATGTTGTACACTGTACTCTATAAGTTAACATTCTGAATGGAAAAGTCACGTTTTTATTTACTCACAGTTAAGTGTTGATGTTTTTTTTGGGAGATGGAGAGAGAAGTAAAGATTTCTGAACAAATCAAAACTTTTTAAAATTTCTTGTATTTGTTTTTTTTTTCAAATGTGTTTTGAAAATAATTGGTACAAAGTACACAGTGTGATTTCCTGTCACTGGTCTCTTGTCTGTCCATTATTTTCTACATCATGTATAATATAATCTATAATCTACTCATTATGAGCACAAAAATGTCTATCTAATCTCTTTTATAACTTCTTGTGGTTTGTATCATTTAAGAAGAAGAAGACTTGTCACAATAAATTTTTTGTGGTTTTTCAAGCTTCAAGGTCTCTCAAATACGCACATGTACTTGCATTATACATTTTATCGCACAGTATAATATTCAATTGCAAAAATCTCTAAATCTGCATAGTACATTACATACTACTTACTACTATTAGCATTGCACATTAATAGTGTTTTTATTGGAATAATGTGCATTTTAAAACAAAAATGTGCACGTCATCAGCATCGTCATCTTCTTGTTGCATTTAAGTAGTTGAAGGTTGTCCTGTTTTTTCTCTCGACTCTCAATTTGTCTCAGATTGATCACTCATGTATCTAATATGTATGTAGTATGTAGTATAAAGTTATGGGAAATTTAGCATGCTCGTTTTGGGATTCACGCTTCTCTTTGTTTTCAAACAGTTGTGTTGTATAAATAACCTATGTATATGCATATTAAATTCATGCATTATGTAGGGTGATGATGATCCATTTTAGTGTAAAATCTAAAATAGAAGAGCATGATGACGATTGACGATGTTTATAATAAAAAAGTACACAATTTACATTTTACATAGATAAAGCGCATTAACGTAGGATATTGAGATGCAAGACGATTTTCATGTGGCGTAGTTTATTTATACTGTATACTGTATACTGCATACGGAACACAACACATTATTTATGTGAAAGTACATGTTACACTGGTATATTTACTGGTTTGGGTGTGCTACTGCTGCTATTATATATTGTAGTTTTACCATAATAATAATGTATAGATTGGATGAGGATCATGGTGCGATTTGCCTCAGCTGCGGTTGTTGGTTTAGTTAATGGGAAACGATAAATTAAGAAGAAGAATTGAATTAGCAAATGAAAAATAGATGGTTGGACATTAGACGCTCAACAGCTCTTCACTATTCACTATATTCTGTATTCAGTAATTTTTCCTCATTATTATTGCCTCAAAATGAAACTCGGTTAAGAAAGGATAAAATAGGGATGCACACCACACTAGACACTGGATTCTAGATTCTAGATCCTATATTATATGTTTTCATAACTCATAACCATCAATTTCATTTATCTCCCGTGTGTCGTATGAGGAGAACCTCATCGTTTTATTCTCCTTTTCATTTTACTCTTACAGTTTACTGTTACCGTTTCCTCCTTCTCGCTACCACTCTCTCGTTTTATGATATGTTCCATCACCTCCCTGCTGTAGACAGTAGACAAAACATCTTCGTCTTAAGTGTGTATCTCATGAACATGGTATTCAGAATAGAAAATTGTAGATTCTACACAGTTTACAGTTTATCGTACATACATACGCTGGATCATAATTCATGCTGTATAATCAAATTTGTCATGAGTGGAAGATGCAGAGAATTTCAAAGTGTTTTAGATCGTTTCCAAGATTTTCAAGTTTCATTTAAAATAATTATAAACATCGCCTGAACAGAATTCTGTGTAATATGTAAATATACAAAAAATGTGCAGCATTCAGCACATTTTCGGAACTTTGGGCAAAACATGAACATGGGAATTTCCAGCCCTTGATGCAAGTTGTCTGTTGTCTTCCTACAACTTGAGTTTTAGTTAAGTTTTAGTAGGATAAAATGGAGAGGGCTGAATAAATGTAAAATTGACACGAGCTCTAAATCCATTGACAAAAGCGATTCCTTTTTTCGGTTCAATCTGTAAAAGTTTTAAAACAGACCATTGTAAATTGTAGCATTATCACCAAAGAGTCAGTCATTTTAAAGATTTGTTCCCTTTACTGATCTTCTGAATCAGATAACATGCATTTTTTATATACGGATTCTCCCACACAATTATTTGTTGATCAACTCTCATACAATTATTTTCATTTATCATCTAAAATCTAAAGGCGGTTCGAGAGATTTTATTGCAAGCATGTAGTTTTCAGTTAGTATCATGTATAAGGTGTTATGTATAAGGCAGTGGAATTTATGTATTATATTATAGCCATTATATAGGCTCTAATATTTTCCATTTTCTGAGCAACTGTGAAAACTGAAATTCACAAATAATATTGTAAAATGTAAAATATTTAAGCGAACTTTTCACAATAAATGTCGATGACAGTTGGCAAAAACTTAAGTAATTTTTGTCCTTTGCGTTTGGCATGCAGCAGTATGAGTTGGTATTGTGAATTGTGATTAGCTATATCATAATATATTTATATCGACACAACATTCAATTTACGATTCCATAAGGAATTATGCCGACTTATGTAACGTTAATGTATAACGTGTGTAACTTGTACATGTGTAGAATAATCTATGAATCCCCAATTCCACCGATTGACAGCTCCATTTTCATTAATTGATTACGTAACTCTTAAAATAACGCTCACATTCGTCAGTCATTTGGAACAAAAGTTCTTTGTACTTGGCTATAATATTGTATTTGTTATATGTCACACGTTTCGCGTGTGTGTCTTATCTGAAATCTCAACACTCAACACACTCCTCAGAAACAGCATGTACTACATTATATAAGTGATAAAAGTGGTTTGTGAATTATGAATTATGAATTATGAGATGGATCAAACATCAAATCTTCATTAGTGTGTAGTGTTGAATGAAAAAGTTACATGAAATGTAATATGTGGGCATAAAAAATTCAACCACACATTAAATTAATCAAAAACGACCATCAGCATTGCAGTGTGTGGCCATAAAAAAGATACACTCGAAGGTATAAATTTCCTTTTTGTCCCTTTCATAAAGACAACTTAAGTTTAGTATGTTTCAAATTTTCTTCTCAGACACAAAACAAAGGTTGCTTTGAGCACTTGTTGTTGAAAAACTTTCTCCTTGTTCCACAATTATTATTCACTTTTGAACTTCCTTTCTTCAACTTTCATCATGTCTCAACCAAAAATAAATCAGTTGGAACAACTTAGAATTTCAGCAGGAAATAAAATTAGCCAAAGAGCTGAGAATCAACAACATGAATCAGATTTGAATGAACTTATTCTTGCCACATCAAAATCAGAATTAGAATCAAGATCAACTGCCCCAAGAAAAGAAAACTGGGGATGGAGTGGAGAAAGTCCAATGATCAAGTCACTTCATTATTTCTTTACCAAAGAAACTTTTTCAATGGCCGTCAAAATATTTCGATTTGGAGCTTTCATCAAATGTGTCCCATTTGAACTGGAATTTAAAACTGCTGGCAGTTTAAGAGTGCGTCCATTTGAGAAAAAATGGCAATGGGCACTTTGGCACATCGTCACTTGGATTATTTTTGGAATGATCGCTTTTGAATACATCAGCTTTGGATTTCTCTGGCAAACAACGAGTTTTGGAAAGGAAATGGCTTTTCACATGTGGTATTTAGTGTTTTCTACATGGCTATTGGTTTACTTTGTCCCACTCTATCGAAATCCTAGAGCATGTATCGTGATGCTCAATCATCACGATGAAATCATGAGGAACTCGTCAAGTAATTTACATCAACTTTATTTTATTCTTCTTATACAGGTATATTTGAGAATTTTAATTTTACAGCTATTTTTATTTCTGTATTAAAGGAATTGGACTGAGTCGGAAACACTGGGCATCTCATCCTTTTGTCATCCTGTCAATTTATTATTTGGCGTACGCGTTCATCTTATTCGATCTTGTGTTGGTCGCCTTCTACCTGAGAAATCCTGAGCGATCCCAATACATTTACTCTGCATTTCCCTCGTCGTGGAAAGAAGATGGATGGATTTTGTACGTGATTTGTGCTGGATTCGAGTTTTTGTGGTTTGGATGTGGCAGTAGTCTTCTCTCTCTCTATTTTTGCTACTGGTGTGCGGATATCTACACATTTAATGGAAGTCTCAATGAATTACGGTAGGAATACAAAAGTGAAGAAAATGTGTACTCTGTTTTTAAGCGATTCACTTTGAATTTGATTGGCACACCAAGTCTACTTTTTATTGAAGAAACTTTTATTATATATTCTTCTTGTTTAGAAAACGACGAAACATCAATGAGAATGCCATTGAAGCTTACCTGTACCTTCAATATTTTTGTATTTCTTTTAATGACTTCAATGGTGGTCTTTTCGCTACTTCGTTTTCATTTGTTCTTGGTGGTTCACCAGCTCTTCTCATTTACTTTTCTCTCACGACCTATGATGTACTCAGCATTTTTGTCTACCTCGGTTTTCCTGCATTTGCTGCAATAACGATCGGTCTAATTATTCTCTTTCTGCCTCAACACTCAAAAGTCCAAATCAAATCTGTCGATGTAGTGGAATCTTTCAATCACATCCAAGTCGATCCTAAAACTCACTCTTCAAGCTTGATAAATCTCTCTCACTTGTCTGACGCAGAACGACGAGGATATTTGAGAAGACGAGCAAAAGCATTTCGTCGTCTCCGTATTCAAATTTCTTTCTTTGGAGCTTTTTCTCTGGACACTTCAGCTGTGATGATGGATCAAATAATTAATAATGTTCTTCTTCTCCTCTCGTTTTAAGGATTTTACTTTCAAAATTCAAATAGGTTCTTAATTTATTTGTATCCTGTTTTCCTGTGCACACAAATACTTTTCCTTCTTGCCTCTTCGATTATTGCCTTTTATGCTTATGAAATTTTATGTCATTTACAATTTACACATGCTGTGATGGTATGTTATATTTATATGCTACATTAATAAAACTTATATCTATATAATATAGATTTTATATGAACCACAAGAATGATAAACATCCAACGAATTACTATAATAATTTAAACTTTGAAGTATAATTATGTAATATAAAATATAATGCACAGATGTGATGTACACGCCCTTCAATGTTGAAACAATAAAATGGAAAAAATGAAACGTAAAGTCTGTAGTTCTCATTAGTTTAATGTTTAATTTATTTTTCTTTCGAAATTCATACATACCAGTACGTTTATTAAACGCCAAAAAAGTGTTTAATTTTGCATTATTTCTCTTTTTTACCTTTTAAATTATGATAATGACAGCGTGTCATAAAATAGTATAGGTACATAGAATAAATGAATCCGTCAAAATTTATTTTGTACGGTGTACAAATTCGGAAAGTTTTAGTATAATTCACGGCTGAAGTAGGTACTCAAAATTTAAATGAACGTATACATTTTTCCACTGTTTTGATTATTACATTTTATATTCTATTTGTGTGTTTGGAGCTTGGAGTTGGGACGAACATAACATTTTTTCTCTACACTTGTGATAGTAAAATAATTCGAAACACAGGAGTATATAACATGAATCAAGTTTATATTATCAAAAAGAAAAACAGGATTTTAGACAAAATGTGACCAATATTATAAATATATTCACTGATTATGATATGACAGAGAATAGTTATTGTTACTCTTAATTTTAGTAAGTTAAATACTTTGTAAAATATACTACAAAAATTTTGAACACATTTCCCTAAGACAGAAAAGAAATGAGCTCAAATTCAATCAAATTCTCAACTGCTACATAATAATATTATTTAACTCTGTTGTTTTATAGAGAGAAGAGCACGCATCTTTGCTGATATTTGAATACTTTACACGTTTACATTTTTAGTTCTTTTGTTTTTGAAGGAAAAGAAAGTGTATAGAGACATAAAAAAGAAACAAGTTTCTTTTCCTCGAATGGTTATAATATAAATTCACTAAATGTAAAATCATAGTTCATAGTAATAATATGTTACAAAATTACTTCTTTCCTTCCATACACACACATTACTTTTAGAATAAAGCCGAACAATAGACATAATTCAATAGAACATCCCAATAACTCATTTTCATGTACAAGTCTCAACTCTAATAGTTGTGAATATTATATTAATTAAGCAAATTAACTATATTATAGGAAACTTTCAAGCATATTATGCCTACAACTAATGTATTACAATATTATACGTAATATAATACATAATAATATTAGGTTGTGTGTGTGTTTGTGTGTAAATATGTGTACATGTTCTCATGTGGCAATTGGTATGTGAGTGTTCAATGTTCATGTATGAGTAATGAGTATAACAGAAGCAACATTAAAATGGTAATTATTATTCTACGTATTTTCTATATTCTATAGGATTTTTGGAATAATAAGGAACATTGAGAAGCGTAAACTCATAAGAATAATGAATAACTCAATCAAATAAAACACAGAAGTTAACAATATTATGTAACGCTTTGACACTCGACACAAACCGCACACGAATGGAACTTGAAACAAAAAGCGAAAGCAGTTTTCATTTTATTGTACTAGTTTTATGTTATGAATTAGTTTTCAGTTTTCAATACCCATAATATGTTGCTGTGTTAGATTTTTCAATGTAGTTTGTAAGCGCATTTAAAATATTGTAGAAACGTATATTACGCCTATTAGTTTTAAACTTTTGTTGATATATTCGTTCATACAAGAAAAGGCATCCATATAAATTTATAATTTATTACATAGTCCCAGGGATGACAATACTTGTGTATTGCTAGTGCTTTCTAATAATTGGAACTAGGAAAATAATCAACAAAAATAAGTTGAAGCATTTTACACTTATTACACCCTATCTCTCATATTCGTGTGTACATAGCTAATACACACATTGGTTAAAAAAGTTCTCATACAAACAATCTATCAGTCAAAAAATACAGGATTACATACTATTACCATTTATCATGATTCTTATTTTTATGTATTATTTAATATTTAGTATAGAACCACAAAAAGGAAACAAACAAAATTCAGTCAGTCATAAAAACACATTCGAAAAATTTCTCGAACACAAATTCTATCAAATAAAAAAAAAGCAGAGCTCATCAATTACATCACATTTATAAACTTTCCATAAGTCTTATTATGGGTTTATTATAATAAAATTAGCTATCAATTGGAAAAGGATAATCAAACTACAGTGGTAGCAAGTATAATAAAGTATTTTGAATCATGTTTTGTTTCTAATAGAAAAAAATGTATGCATAATATTATGCACATATTTAAATAAGCAATACTGTATAATATAAACAACATAAAAAATAGTGATAACAATAATAACATCAATTATCAATCCACTATTTTTTGTGTTGTGTTGGATCATTTTATATTTCATCAATAAACTAGTCGATTCGTCATATTACGTTTTACGCTTCATTTAGTAAGTTTGCGGATTGCGGATACAGAACATAATAATTAATCAGATAGAATCAACAGAGAGTTATCAAATTACTTTATTGTCCTACCACCTAAGTATCTACTTAATATGTGGTGATAATTTGTAATTTTAGAAAAAAAAGAACTGTTATTTATGTTGCAGTGTACCGAGGAACGTGTGGAATACCATAATAAAAATAAATTATGAATTACGGTAGGACTAAATACAACAAAAACTAAACAACTTAAATGGCACCATCTGTTTCTTTCTTTTTTCATTTTTCAACTAATGACTCATGATCATATTATATAATATGTATATAATATGATGGCCTGTGGCCTGTACTGTAAACCGTAAAAACCATTCTGTAATGATAATCAGGCAGGTAGAATATTATACACCATTACTTTTATAGCGCATACTGTATGCAGCATACAGTGTACACTGTACAGAGTTTTATTCGGAGAAAAGAGAAAGTAACCAGACAAATATTTCCTTAACTTTCACCTATCTTGTATCGATAAATAGCGGGTTTAAAATTAATTCAAGAGTGCATAAACAAACACACAATACGCAATCACACACACGGACTGTATTAGAAATTTGATACTCACATAATCCAAATGAAATATAACAGATAACAAAGTTATAATATTGAGATATGTTACTTTCTTTTCATGCTTCTTTGTAGGAAAGAGGATACGAAGAAAAAGCAAAGCATATAATGTATTATGTAGGCATATTCTATATAATATTATATTACGTAGTACGTACTATTGTATGTAATGATGATGTGTATATTGATTCATGTTTCGTTCACTCTAAACTCTAAACCTCCTGCTTTCAATCACTGTATCTTTTTAATGTTTTTTTTTGTCTCTATCAACTTTCCTTTCGTCAGTGTGTGTATAATATATAAATAATACACGAATAAATATTGAATGTTACCATGATGGATTTATATTATCAACAAGAAAAAAAATTTCTACACAGCTATTTTTAATCCTATAATAATATTACTCTACATTAAATGTGTCACTATCATCTTAGCTATTCTGTGTACATGTGTGTGATATAAGATATAATATATTATTTACCTTTTGTTGGTTGCAAACTAATAATAATTCCTTATTACTACCCTATAAACAACAACAAGGTAGCTGGTATATGTGTTTTGAATAAAAGTTGGAAATCTATTTTAATAATTTTTGAGTGGCCTTACACTGTACTGATCTGAGTTTTAGTTGTTGTTTTTTTACTCGTGTATTTGTAAAGGTATGCATGTATTATGTATGTATGTTTCTTTTTTTTTGAAGGTGTTGTATAATATTTTTTGTTTCGTTTCTCATTTTTCTCTCCCATTTTTTTTTCTTTCTTTTTTCGATCATAATCGTTTCTTTAGAAAACAAACTTAACAACCGCGCGCGTTGATAATAATATATATATATAGTATTTATGTAAGCTAATTTAAAGTTTGATATAATGTTAAATAGCTTAATAATAATATGTATTGAAATACATTATACGCATGTTTATCATGACCGTATGTATTGCTTAAAATATTATATTACTGATTAGAGTAATATAATATTTTATTTTTTCTGTAATAATAATATATATGTATATAGTGTACAGGTCCTTTCGTCAAAAGAATGAACGATTCTTTCATTATTTTGACGAAACAATTATTATGTAACGTAATAATATATATACTTACCCATTATAGTCATTTTCACAAAATTAGAAGTAATAAGAATAAGGATTACGATAATATATTATTAGAAATTGGCCATGCAATACAATACAAGAAATTCTCCTGTTTTTTCTTTAAAAAAAAATCCCACCTTATTCTATTTTTTTTCTGAGTGGGGCCAAAAAAATTAGTATTAATCACATTTTTTTTAATATGCTTAACTTCTAAACGTTTATGTATATAAGTATATCAACTTGGTAAAATAATTTCTTCAGTCATTTGTTGTATTGTATTGCAACATTTACAATAGTATATTGAAATATAGGAAGATTTTTTTCCTTGCATAATAATAGTAGTATAATATTACGTAAAAATATTATTACACAAGCAAGAAAATCCCGCAGTACTATAATAATAATATTATAGTTCTAAATATTTTTTTATATCATACACAATATGACGCATGTACTCACGATACAGTACTATCCTTATTTATTATAATAATCTTATTGTGTACTGAAATATTATAATGTTTTTATATAGAATAATATATATACATAGAATTTTTCTCTCTGTTGTTACCTTTAAGCATATAGCAAGATGCTGTCAGCATTTATTCGTGTTTTTGTTTATACATAATAATAATAGTTATGAGTATACCTTATAATTTTATGCATGTTCTCTATAATAGTTACATTGTAATAATATATTATATTACAAGTTACATACAATAATTAAACTCTCTCTGCATAACAATATTGTTATATATATAACGTAATCTACTTGTATTAGTTGTCTTTGAAGAAGAAGTATAATTCACTAGTTTTGTTTTTAAAACTGCATTAAAAACTTTCTAAAATATTTTGTTATTATTATTATTGTACATTTGCATCATGTGTACAGTGTACATAGAATAGTAAACTATTAAAGTATAGTGTGGACTTGAATAATAATTATCA
>JAQGBH010004131.1:0-17704 GCA_034698265.1 Sminthurinus aureus | reverse complement strand
ATCACTTTTGTAAACATACATAATATACTATTTTTTATTTATTTAACATTTAACATGTATGTATACTGTATGTAAACTGTAAATAAATAATAGTATTTTCAGCGCGATGTACATTCTAAACATTCGTCTGTTTGTTGAGGTAGCTCCGACTGCTGTAGAATTACTTAAAAAAACTTGCGATCAAACATCTCGATCAATCTCAGCATGGTCGTTTTCATCTTGCTATAAATTACCACTACTTTTACTCGTACTGCGTAAAAAGAATAAAAGTCACACTTTGAATATTTTCAATGTATCATCAGTCTGGATTTTGGATGGAATCAGTATTTTCTGTAACATTACTCGTTGTTGGGTCAAAATCTGAACCCAAAACCTCAACGTGCGTGAAAGGAAAATGTCCACGCTGGAAAAAAACACACAAATTAGAACTTGAATTAACACCATTCTTCCAGTTTACGTCATACTCAATACTTGTTAAATTGTATTGTATTGTATTTGTATAATACGTAATTTGTATAATTGTATATTGATGATTAAAGATTAAAATACATGTAATTGTATGAACTATATTATACCTTTCCAGGTTTTCCTCCCTCCAAAATCAATTCTCCCTCCCATTGACCTGAATCAAAAAATCATCCAGCATAAAATCAAACATCTTATACTATAATTTATGATTGGGAAAATTTTCAAAATTTGAAAACTCTACCACCACTTCCGTAAATTTGAAACAATAAAAACAATTGCTCACCTGATATATTGGTTTTTGTTACTAGGATTATATCACCGACTTCTAGCTTCAAGGCAGTATCGTCATATGCATTGGGTACTCGTCCTTGCTTCACACGGGCATACGTCTTTTGATTAGGATTAGGCTGAAATATATACAACATGAGTACAAAAACAGATGTTAATATAAATTCATGGTAAGAATGAATATCGTGCCAAGTTAATTTATTAACTGCTTGACAAGTTTGCGCCTTGAGCAAGCAACCTTCATCATAATGTATTCCATCAGTGCAATTTCTTTTAGTTAACATGAGAGGTGTATGGATATTACTTTCATCTTGTACTGCATATTATAATCATGCTGCATGTATTATATTATGGCTTATTTATAACTGTTATAACTACATATTCACACAATAGTGTATGTATCGTCTATTTTGTTGTAAGAAAAAACAACAGCAAAAAGACTAAACTTTACAAAAGACTATAATGTAAAAATTTTCCTATATTTTCACGCTTTCATTACTGTAGTAAAACTTTTACCACAAAAGAAAAAGCACATGCGTTTTTGAAAGAAATGCCGAAGAATGTCTTAGTATTCTATACTTTACTGCCAAAAAAATAGTTCAATTCAAAATATTTGAAACAGACTTTCGTACTTTGCATATATTTTTTCACTTTTGCAAAACATTCATCAGTCCCTTCATTTCTGTGTATATATTGGGTTCATAAATATGCATGTGCATGATTTTGAGTTTTCATATATAAGATTTTTTTGGGGCCTTGATGGATGCATGTGTTTACACTTCTGTCATGTTACGTAAACATATAACTTAAACTGTAAAAATATATGATATTACGTAAAAGAAGAGAAAAAGGGTTTGCATTTCAAGTTCCAAGTTAATATGTATAATATAATTAACTGTATATTTTGGACTTCTGTTGCCTTGAATAAAATAACATAATGAACGAATGCAAATTAATAATAAAGTCCTAGACATAAAAATTCTGTTGTCGAAAAAGCTCTTCATTCGAGAAAAAACAAAAATTTCTGTAGCGTAATCACAAAAAATGGTTTGTATATATATGAAATCTGTGATATAAGAAGAATGGGAATCATTAATTCCATTCGTTACGCACTACGCACAAAGCTGGAAACCCAAGATGAACAATACATGTGTACTTGATTTAGAAATATAAACATGTACGGAATGGTAGGTTGAAGATACATTGGATGACTCATAATGAATCATACCGATTTAAATAAATAAATAAATAATGAATGCTGTCTCCCTCTCTCTCTCTCTCACCTCTATACATGTTCGTCGGGGTGCGTTTGAATGATTTTCTGCTTGAGGGGGGACAATTTCCGCTGCTTTGGAGAAATTTGTTGTCCCATTGTTTTCAGAGAGCCTCTCATCATACTGAAATGAGGAAAGGAAAGAAATTTCACTTTTAACACAAACACGCAAAAGATGTTTTTGGTGTAAAACTATGAGCACTGAACATAATGAAGTGTAAAATACTTTTATGTTGTAGCCTATCAAATTCTTGAGAAACTTCAAAATCATAGATAACTTTACTGTTGAATGTTATCTATCTGCACACGACATGTACTCAACAAGCATAATATTATGTAACTTGTAAAGTTCTCTGATTGTTTAACATGATTTATCAAACAAAAAGAAAGTTATCAGTAAATAGCGGTAATGGATAATAATTATGCTTGAGAGACTGTCACGCATGATAATATCTCAATCATTATTAATAAACAAGAAACTAATGAGGCCTCAATCAATTTATCATAAACCATTAAAGATTATGAATCTCTCGTGTTGAGTACAATGTGTAAAGAAATTTTTGACATATTTAAAATTTTCATTTACTAAATGAACATAAGGATATTATTGCTTACTGGCTTGACATATTTAAAATTTTCATTTACTAAATGAACATATTTAAGGATATTATTGCTTAGTGGCTTGACATATTTAAAATTTTCATTTACTATGCACATCGCAACCCAGGCATATAGTTTAATTCATAATTATCGTAAATAATTTTAATTTTCGTATTATATCATGTGTACATAAAACCAAGAGCGGCCATCCTGAAGTAAACTCACCTCTTGCAGGACCTGGATGTATGGAACGGGAATGGCCCCCACTTGGCCAAAAACATTTCTAGCAAACCACCACTGTTCTTCATTTTTATTTACAATTGTTAAAATTTCACCTCTACAAAGAACAGAAAGAATTTATATTAAGTACATTAAGTATCTTTTCACATTTGATTCAATTGCAATGCATCATTCATAACGTGTTAGGTAATTGGTATATGTATATGAAACGAGGACTAAACATGGTGTAGGAAAGTGTCATTCTTACTTTTTAAAAGGTAAATCCTCAGGATCATGTCCTAGAAAATAAATACAAAGAAAATGAATTAGATTAACAAAAAAAAATTCATTAAATTAATGAACATGCTGTTTTTTGTCTCAAAATATTCTTCCGTCTTTTTCACTTACCTTCAAAATCGTGCTTACAAATGACTTTTTCTAGTTTTCTAGTAGCTGGTCGAACTAAAGGAGTTGTGTCTAAATAATGTAATTTATAAAAAGCTAGTAGGGTTGGTAAATCTGGAAAATATCTATCACCAATTCGATATCTTGTTCCATCATGTTCTTCATTTACTTTATTCACAATATAGTGGCAAACTTTACAGTCCTCTCTGAAAAAATAAAACAACACATGAGTCAGTGTTGCCATCATACTATATTAGTATAAATACATATTTGTACTATATTGTCCATATATATATATAAACTGTACAGTTTATGAAACAAAAATGAAACGACAAAGAAGCCAAAATTTCTCAAAAACCGTAAGCTTTTATAGTTTTTTTTACTTGACACAAAGCACATAGTCTCCTGGAATACTCGATGAATCTCGAACTAAAAAAACTCCTCCGTCTTTTTCTGACATGAGTAGGTCGGTAGCATCCTGTCTAGAAATTGGTCCAAAATACCAACTAAAATGTAAAACATAAAGTAAACAATAAAAAGATGATTCAATTTGTAGTCTGTACATATTTACTCACTAGTCATGATTCATTCCTATATACACCAGACCACATGGTGGTCTTACATAAATAGAGAAATAAATAAAAAAATACACACTATACACATAATAATATATTTGCCCTAAGGGATGAATTCTACATATTTCATGTTTACAAAACAAGTAAGGCACAGTAAGTAAGTACTTGTATGAATAATAATATTATAATATGTAACATCATACATAAACGACATAATATTATTAGAACAAACATACCTTTTTCTGTCATACGGATCAAATGATTTGGCCATGATTAGATGATGATGATAATGACGATGAGTCAATTAATCAACAAACTAAATGTTATCTTTTTATATTTTAGATATCAATTCAATCCGGGTTTAAACAACTTTTATTTCCAAAATCTGTATAATCTGTATAGAAAAAGCAAAATCATTATGAATAAATTATTAATGATCAATGAATACATTTTGAGATTCGAGATAAATAAAAGTCCAGATAATTAGAGAGATTGAGACAAATTCATATTATACATTACCTATAATACACTTGTTTGGATTCCTATTTTATAGTTAACATCAATAAATGAAACAAAACATGTTTGTATATTTTGATTTGCACAAAAAATCACTACATTTTACATTTTCATCAAACGGATCAAAAGATCAAAATGACGATGATGACAAATGTGACCAATTAATCATTTTAGCTGCTATAAAATCCATATTGTTATTGTACACTTTTAATAATCTATAACAATCATTAGATGTTCCTTATGCACGTGTATAGAACTGGAAAAACTATTAAAAAATATTATAATAAACAATAACTTTAAGTAGTTGATGCCACTGTATAGCTAAACCACTATGTATGTGAGCTTTCAGTAGCACATAATGATCTTTGAATAATTGATGTACTTACAATTAATAACTATTTTATCGATTTCACTTTTCACTTCTAATTACAAATTCACATAATATTGAATCACTATATCAAGCTAATTATTAATTAGATCGATACTCCAGATAAGAGAGAGATTGAGAGTATTACTGAAACTGTCTTGCATCTTGTAATTTTTTTAATTTACTTCACTCACAATTCAAAATCAGATTTATTTTTATTGTTCATTACGATAACAATATTTGACACACAAACCTTTGTATTTTGGTAAAACATGTATAAAAAAGTATCTAAAAAGGTAAAAAACGGGACACTTTTATTTTTAAAAACCAGTTAATCCTCTCCTCTAAGCAAAACTACACAAAACTGTATAAAAATGTAAGAAGAATTTTCAATCCTCAAAAAAATTGAATTGAACTCAAAAGGATAATGCACAAAATACACTATATGTACATAATACACTGTAGAGACATGCGTCAAGCATCTGAAATTTTAGATACTTTGATTCTAATTAAATTTAAACATATCTATGCACTACTCAAGCTTCCGTGTTTAAAGTCACACTGATGAATGAAGAAGAGGCAAGATGCTTAATGCATATTTTTCAGTTGTTATGTAACTGTTAGTATTTTTTCATTTCGTGAAAAGATATTATATGACAAAAATTTGAAGCATTTCTACAGGGTTTTCACCAGTGATGGGCATCAAAAAGAATTCCAAGAAATCTCTAAACGATACCGTTTGATTTTGACATAAAATTTTTGCAGACATAACAAGTTACTTTTTTAATTTTATGTAATTTCTTTGAATATGCTTTTATCATTCTTCAATAAAATTGCCTTTTCTATTTCCTTCAAAACAAACTTAGCAATGACAATGTTGTCAATTTTATCAACTTTCTAAACTGTTCAATTTTACTGTTTCTACTGAATGATGTCCATGAATGTGAATTTTGGAGTACGTAACAAATATATGTATCTGCAATCCATGTTATGGAACATGATATTAAATATTGCAAATTACACTGCGGTTTCAACAGGTCAAAGGTGGAATTTGCACTACATCACACTATTACTGACTACTGCAGTACCCATCCAAGATTTATAAATCATGCATACTTATGTGTACAGGTATAATATTGTACAAGTTTATAGCACACCATCATGCTGATAATGCTTATTTCCATTTTGCAAAGTTCTGCAGAAAAAAAAACTGCATGCAGCATTGTCTTTTGACTTTCAACACTGTTTAAAAATTTTCAGCATAGTTTTTGCTTAGTACTTTTTATTTCAGATTCTGACGATAATGTGTACGTGTATTTACGTACTTTTACAACTTATTACATACAGTTGTATCTATATATATATATTCCATAAAGAAATAAATCTTAGTGGTATAAGAAAAAAAGTTTTTAACGAAGTGACTGTACTAGAAAAACAAACAAACAAGCAATGTTTTCTTTCATACACATATATGATATATACTGGTCATATCATTTTTTAATTATTATATATTATTATGACTTATGACGAGTACGTCTGTGTAAGAAATTCTTATAGATATATATATTATTTTATATAAATACATAATAGGCATATACATGGAGATTTCTCTTCTTCGTTTTTTTTTGACGTTTCCAGACGTTTCCGGGAAAGAGTGTACATATATAATATGTATAATAGATGATACCTGATATACTCGTTTACACTCGATTTATATATCATTATCATTTACCATTTACAATCATTTTTATTAGACATAACATTATTATAACATCTATAACATAATCTAAATCTAATAATATTTTGTATGCTACTTGTCTTCACTTAGTTTACTATCAGATGCGGTATGACGTAGTTTTCCAGGTGCAGAAGATGAAGATTGTTGTTGAGGTGGTGGTAGAGATAGTGTCATAGTACTTTCTGTCTGTTTCATCCTTTGTTGTAATTGTAAAGCATAGAGACATTCCTCTAAACAACCCATAGTACTTTGAGAAGTTGCCTTTAAAAGTAGTAAATCTTGATCTGTACTTTTGACCCCCTTAATACCGGGACCTTTAAACAAGAGATGTAGAGTTGTACAGTAAAAACATGATTATAATAATACGTTCGCAGTCAATTTACAAATGCTTTCATGTTTCTTATATTATTATGCTAAATAATACTAAATACCATTTTACGCATTATGTATAATTTTAATGTTACCTGAAATTGGAAATCGGTCAATGGTCTGACCAAGTTCTTGACATGCATGTGTTGCTCTTTCTAACCAATCCTGTACTTGAGAAAACGCATCTAGAATTGATATATTGCACTCCATCATCCTGGTTGACGAGGAACCATGATCACGTGAAACTAAAGGACTATTTGTCTACAGAAAAACAAGAACAACCATTGAATCAGTTACATATTTGTTAATTGTTCTTCTTATTACACTGTAAAAATCTTCATTTGAACTCAAAATTGTTCTCTATTTGTATCTTTTCAATGATAACACAAACCTGTGCTAATGCTTGTGAATGAAGCTCGGCAACAGCTCGTAATCTAAAACATATATTACAACAGAAAATAATAATGTAACTTGATAGCTTTTCTTTAAAAAAACACTATTGTTTAAATGATTCAATTAAAAATGTGTTTTTGTAACTATTCTACATATATTATATCATTCTAGACCTCTGTCACAGTAACATATAAATATAATACCTCGTAATCCATTCTTGTCTTTCTTTTGCATCTACTGCTCTCACTTTAAAAACATCACCAGATGCCGAATTTACAACGAATGTATGACTATCTTCCTCACTTGGAGATATGACAGCACCCGCTAAGTGCAAGGCCCCACGAGCTTGTTTTGTGCTTTTCATTTCACTCTCCGACTAAAATTAGAAAAATCAGGATGTATATATCATATATCAGAAACCATAAATCAGTGTATATCATATAACTCATAACATTCATGATAGTTTTAAAAATATTGTGAAAATTCTTAGTGTAAAAAAATAACTTACGACATGATATTCAAGAGTCCCTTTGTCCGGATTTAGCACAAACCATCTAAATTTAAAGGGACCATACGTACTGAATTAGTCAGTATACTGATAAAATCAATTTTTTTGTGCCGTACTGAATTTCGGTTGAAAAATTATGGTCACTTTACCTAAACTGCCATCCTTTCATCACATTTGTGTATTTATTGAGCTGTCCTTCATAGTGTTGACGAAGTTTTAGATTATTTCCCTGCATCTTGACAATTTTTTCCTTGTCAAAGTCTTTATAATCAAAGTGTTTTTTGTTTATATTTTCAAAGTTAATTAGTTTTATATTATGTTTAAATATTATTCAATATGAGTATAACAATCATTGCATTTTATATGTTTATATCAGCTTATTCACACTATACATACGATGAGATCACATGGACACAATGCCAAAAGGGACACACAAAATGACAGAACTGAGAGTTTGAGAAGAATAATATATTATTATTGAGAGAGTGTCGAGAATAGAATTCAGTAATAATTATATTTTGTTCAACTTAAATAGCAATATTGCGATGATACTAAGGAATTTGATGTTATAAACTATCACTATTAACACAGTACATTGTTATCATACTAAATTAATCAGAAATTTTTGAAATGGTGTCTTTTCACAGAACTTGACAGGCTGTCAAAGAGCTTTTCAACAGTACTTAGTACTTTTGTTTAACTGTACAGAATCATCACAATTTGATCAGAGAGCGTTCTCTAATACTTTATACAGAATTCGCCGTTTATAATTAAAAATACCACACGATTAAAAACTGATATTCATTTAACAAAAATACATACTTTGAAAGTATAAAAATTAAGTTTAAAAAAAAAAGACAGGAATGAAACGAAGAATATATAATATACTTTTTGGTATAATTCACAGAGAAATGTGTATGTCAGACATATATATATGATAGGCGTATACAGTTTATATACGGTACAGTGTGTATTGTGTATCTATTTAATCGTAATGAAACAAAATTAATAAACTATATATATTTATATTTCAAATTCCAACTACTGGATGACAAACAATAAACAAAATTAAGAATAAGTTACCTATAATTGTGTATGTGCGTACTATTTTATCCAATTTATCCATCACCACAAACCACAAAAGCTATATCTCTCTTCTTTCTTGTCTGTTTTTAATTACTGTAGACTGTAGGTAACTACGAAACAAAAAACAAAGCAGCCTACTTTGGTACACTTTGTAATTAAAATTACGTTAACTAATAAGTTTAAAAAACTGGAGCAGTGAAACTAATATATACATATATAGTATGTAGACTGTAGGTAATCTCAAGTCTCAAAAGTCTCATGAAACTTAGTGTTGGTGCACATAAAAAAAATCCATGTGTTACTTATGTGTATTTGTCAACCTATATAATTAGAATCCCATTTCTATACACACTATAACGATACATTACGTGATTACATATCTTTAAAAATGTCTGAAACAACTACTTCAATAAGTTAACCACACATACACACTACACACACACTTAGGTAACCAAAAAATATGATGAAGGTTAAGGTTTGAAGGGTTAATAAAGGTAAAAACAAATTTTGAAAAAGTTCTTGTGTCTTTTCGTGTTTCAATTTTCCTTTCTTTATTCTCTTCAGAGAAAGGTGCATGAGATAGCTTTTCACGCACTTTCTACTGCGGTACGCAGTGCTCTTTTCAGTTTTACTTTTTACAACAAGCCATCATAAACTGTATAGTATATAAAATCTCTTTTAAAGATCATGATTAGTTAAAAACTAATGTCAAATTATGTAATTTTTTGAAACTTTCATAACAATGCTTTGCATATAAGTACTCTGTACAAAATATAAAACCAAGTTGGACGACCCCAAAGGAAATACTACATAGTGCAAAAATATATGTAAATATGGTGTATAGACTATACAGTATAGTCTCAATATTTATCTGCATTCTTTGCTGTATAATAATATTATTTTAAAACATTGTGACATATGATTCTATAATCTATAAAAATACATGGTACATGTACTAAAGAGAGAAACGCTACTGTAAAATTTTTATAATACCAAAATTTCATTAGTTGGCTTTAAATGCATAAGGTATAGGAACTATAGGAGTTTCCTATAGTCTAGAATGTTATAGTATCAGTTTTTAAATGTTGTGTTATGTGTAGTATGTAATTTATATGTGTACTGTGTATTGCAGGTACTCATCATATTATTATGTTTCATGTTTAATGTAGAGAAAAATGGAATTTTTATAGTACATATAGGTCCATTTATACCTAATCCATAAAATGTCAGTACTTAAATGTATACTGATACTACTGGACGTTTATTACTCTGGCTCTTATATGACATATACAAGTTATATAAGTACAATACCGTTTCTAAGCCGTAAGTTTTTTATCCTATCGTTTTCAATCAGCTGCATAAATAACATTATGAATTTTACCAAGTTGAATTTTGTCCTGTTTCTATAATATAATGTGCCGTGTATGTACCGGGTATATATGAGGACGGATAAATAGTAACAGTTCCACGTTCAATGACAAGCACATTTTATCTATTTGACTACTACAGTTAGACATTTATTTTTGTCACATAAATTATAGAAAGAGACAGTTTAATGCACTTTTAGAATAGTCGAATATTGTTTGATACATTATATATTTACCTGTCTTGATATCCGAGAATCTCTGGTCACTACTTTGATTCAAAAAGTTGGTATAAACAGATATGCATGCAAGATCCATTTTTGTCAGCAGTCAGCAGTTATACAGTGAACAATGTAAAAAAGGAAAAACGTTGGAGTCACTTTTACCGTTGTGTATACATTTAGAAATCAATAAAATATAAAACTTTGGCCACTTTTTTCGAAAACTGTTGTCCATTATAACTAATAAAAGAAGATATCCAATCAGTATATCATTTAGTATATTTGGTGTATTTCCCTTATATTCACACATACAAATTTATACAGCTTGTAGATTGTAGATAATCAGTTGATATTCAAGATTCAAGTGTAGAGTTTGGGTTTAATGATATGCATCACACTATATACGGGGTATAGGTATACACAGTATGTACCTAAATTACATTGTCATCATGCGATATAATATTATAGTCTCATTATAAAGTGTACTTTTGATATGAGTAGCGTTTAGGATGTCGTGATTTTTCTTGTAAAAAATTGCACACATTTTCAAAGAACCGTTTTTATTTTTGTTTCAAAGTGATTTATTCGGTATTTTTATTCAAAAATTCCAGTTAGAAATTAAACTGGAAGGATAACACAAATACAGGTTAATTTTATGACTATAACATCGTATAACAATAGAGATTCAACAAAATTTTAACTCTGCTTACATATTACATACTCTATACACATTAGACTAACTTTACACATCCATCTCAGTACTTATTTTATTTGCTACACGCTACACGCTACACGTTTTACTTTACTAAATTTACGTTTTAGCTGTACGCGATTGAAAAAATAATGAATGAAAGCTTTCTTTTTCATTATCTTTCCACTATGAAAAAGTTTTTCAGTTCATTATACTTTTCCTATGACTATATAATACTAGATGTGGTAAGATGCCATACAAATATGCATGAGCATGTAAGTATGTTTTGCAATATATAATATGAATTAATATTGTAATGAAGTTTTAGTAGATGTTAAATTTTCCATGCTTTTAAATGTATAATATTATATTAAGTAAGTTATTGCTAATTTCAATTATTTATAAAAAATCTTACAAGTACAAAAAAACCCATATAGTTTTCACCGTAATGGCATATATATAAACGGTAATTAATAATAATTATGTGTTCAAATGCAAAAAATATAGATTATTAGATAAATTTTAATTTGTACTTTATAGATTAAAATTATCGTTACATCTATAGTCAAAAAAGTATATTCATTAGATTGGGATTCCACAGTATACATATTTCCTATCCCCTATTATTTTAGCATTCTTATTTACGCGTTCAAGTACTTGAATTATAATGTATGTATACACATAAAAAGAAGCTCTTATACAATCAACAATCAACAGTTTCAAGTTTTAAGATTACACATAATATTTACTACATATCACTACCTTTGGTGAAATGACTAGAATTGAGACTTTTTTATGTCTCACTTCAATACGAATATTATGTAATTCTCGTACAATCCAAGAGTGTCAAAAATCTCTTGACAAGTCTACGTACTATCAACTACAAATGTTAAAATATTGTTCAGACTCAAAATGCAAAGTGTACAAACTGTGCAACTGTAAATTTTAGGAAAATGTATTATTTGCATTATTATGGCGATTAAGTTACACAAGACTTCTTCTCTTAATCACGATAAATTACAAAGGAATTTTTCAAAAATAATTTCAGTTTGATACATGTGTATGAGTGAGGCAGACAGTCTAAGATAAACAAGACCTTTGCCCGTAACTTACAACATTACACATTTGTCTAGTGTTTTATAAAACATAAATAAATACATGGCTCTGGATATACATGTAATACATAAGTACGTATACATCTTGCATACTGCATTCTTTATCCATAAACTAAAGACTATTCAGTACATTTGTATTTATTTTGGTAAATTAAAGTAGTCATGTTTCCGAATTCCCATACAACGCTTGGTACTTATTAAAGCCTGCCAAAAGAAACACATGGAGAGAAAGATCGACTACCAAACTACTCATTCAAGATTTACATGAGTATATTTTATCATGCCGTCTATATTTTTAGTTACACACGTCTCAATTCTCAATTTATTTCATATACATTTCCATTACAGATACACACACATTTACAATTTATAACTTCAACTTCCTCTCACACATCATGCACATTTATGTACTAGCAGATTTTTTTCATGTATACAATGTACACATTGTACATTGTACATGATGCAGAATACAGAATGTACAAGTACTGCAGACTACAGCAGTCTATGTACAAGATGGAAAACGTTGCTTTATATTTTGTATTTTGTATCATACAGTCGAATATTTGCTATTTACAACCTATGTAAGAGTAAAAGTACAAATTTGACAACTAATGAGATGAAAAGAAGGAAATCTACATCGAATAGATATGATTTTGTTTTATTCAAGATTAAAAAAACTACTAAGTAAGAGCATATGTACATAAATTTTATAGAGAGAAGTCTCTTACAATTGTATGCAACAAAAAATATGTATCCACATTTCTAGTAAACTGTGGATGGAAAGAGAATTTTTCACCAATTATATGTCTAAAAACGCTAAAGGTTTCTGAATGTACCTTGTACTTCATATGCATAATGTATATTGAGTACATACTATATACAGCAGGCTCCTACATACTGTGTTCCATAATATACAAATCTGTGATTCAAATCAGGAGAATAATTTTTCTATAATTAAAACATGTGTAACTGATACTTTCTCAGAGCAAAAGCACCTTCATACTTTCTATTTTCAATAATATCTACTTGCACCATCCAGCTATACATAGACTAACATGCATTTATATTTTGTAGTATTTTTAGGTATAATACATTTAAAAGCACTTGCATAATACAACCCACAACACACACGACAAACCCATAAAAACAGTGTAGCACATTCTTCTTCTCATACCTTTGAATTGTTTAGTATAATTACAACTATGTAAATAACACAGCTTTTTATCTGCTCTGCACAAAAAAAAATCTCAAAAAAAAGGAAACATCAAGCTCGACAGCAGTAACATTTTTTTTTACAGATTAACATGTCTTACATATACAATAATTTCAATTTGGTTGTTCATCCGTTGTAAATTGTAAACAACACTAATGTGAGCATGTACTCCAAATTCCAAATTGTAAAAACACTAGAACATCAAATTCCTCTTTAACAAGTTCCAAAACGTTTTACTTTTTTACTATACTTAACAATTAGCACTTCATTCATTCACCTAAGCACTTTTAACAGTGTCAATTTTTGATACATTCATATAAGTCCCAAGTTCTAAAGTTCAATGATTAATGATTATTACGTAGTAATATTTAACATGCGTAACAACAATGCATTTGGATTTTTACTTTTTACATTAGAGCGTCGATGATTTGAGCAATACGAAGATACGGGTGAAAGTTTGTTTCTTCTCTTTGTCTTACGGTTACGACAGAAAGGAACAACAAACGAAAAATAACTATCTTTTTTCACCATTTATACACAACCTTATTGTACGTAATTATGTCCAACCATCAATATTCGGTAATATTTTGTTTTTGTATACTATTTGTGCGCCGTGAAAAATTTAACAATCTCATATCATACTACGTATAACAATTTAACAGAGTCACTAATAATTAATAATTAACAATTAACACAGCACCGGAAACTGAAACTTGAACAAAGAATAATGCTCTACTATATTGTGATTCTTATATTTTACAGTAGTGGACATTTTCTAATAATTACAAGCTACTACAATAAATAACAAATTTAATAATAACAGCTAAACTTATTACATCTTTGAAAGTGCACCATTTGAATTTCATGTTTCATTTTATACCTGTTTCGTCATGAATACTATGTTGTAAGTGACAAATACGATTGTCTACTTTTCACTTTTCTACTGTACTGTATATTAAGTAATATAAGTATATTAAGTATTTTCTATTGTGTGTGTGATTTTCCTGGAATCAATGTTGCTAAAACATGTTTGCAAACATCAAAACATCAAACATGTGTGTAAAAGGTAAAATAGTTTTGGACACAAAAAGAATCAATAAGTTGATAATGAATAGGTAAGAGTTGCTAGATTGAAGTGCGACATATGTTTCCGCTAAAACCCCGTAATTTACACTTCATTTTTGGACAAAACAAGTTATCAACTAAATTATCGATTTAATAGTGTAATAAACATGAAGTGTCAAGTGTCGGGGTGAACCTATACACTACACTATACAATAAAATATGATCTCTAAAAATGTATACACACATGGATCTTTTATGATACTTTGTGTTGAATATTTATAAAGTAGACAGCATTTGCCTTCAGCTTCAGCTAATGTCTCCATTCTACAAACATCATTGTACATTGTACATAGTTTATATCCTTTCACTTTTCACTGCTTCCATATATTATTATTATTAATTATTATACTGCAGACTACTTCATAGATATGTCAAACATAATACTTGTGAATTGTGAACAATCCTTAGTATAACCTAAAACCCAACTTAGGTTAATAGATTTACTAGTTATGAGTAATAAGTAGAGAATTCCATGTCCTAATAATACAATATTTATAGAAACAGAAAAATATCCCATATTATAAATGGAGACAAAACACATACAAAGAAAAAAGAAACACATATAGGAAATATGAAATATGAAATAGGAAGACAAGAGTGCAGTCGACATTCAATAATCGATAATCGTATAATCATCTTATAACAATATTATCTTCGTCGTTAACGTAGGTATAAAAAAATTTTAGGGAAAGAAAATCACCATGAGATACATGAGGGACGTTGTGCAGAAAATGGAGACTGCATGTCGTTTCTGGAGCAGAAGTGTGGAGAAAGTTTGGCCTTTTTGACGAGCATATTTCTTGAGTTCATAACAAGCTATGGCCGTATGTACAATATCCGTACTCATGAGAAGAATGTCGCGCAAAACCTAAAAAGAATGCATATATAACATAATATATTATCAGTACATAGTATGTACTACATACTTATATTAATGTGTATTTCATTTGTCGCATCATGAAGAAAAATTAAAACTCAACTTTATCTACTCTCTGTGTTTATATTTTCTTTCGTATAAATAATAACAAAGTAAACATGAGTATTTTTTACCTGGTGTAAATGTCCTTTTTGTTGTATGACAGTGAAGAAAAACTGATCCCAACCACTGGACAGAATATGAACGAGAGAAATGTTGGCAACAATAATGAGAGGTAGTGGTTGAATTGGTTTTCTCTTATCTAAATAGTTAACAACGAGTACGGAGGATAGAAATTCAGTGACCGTAAACACAACTTGATGATACCATAATTCATAGAAATCATCATTCCAATAATTGAAGTGTGCCCACCACGCATAATCTGTAAAAAAAAAGAATTGGGAAAAAATACATGAAGAAGAATTAACATTAAATGGCGTTATGGTTTATTTTTCATGTTAACTACATACTACATACATGTGTGTATGCATGTGTCGTATTTTCAGTAGTTACTCAGTAATACTCTACACGGAAAAAGTAAAAACTTACAGTGTGAGTGTAATGAGCTGAAGAAGAGAATAGCCATCGAAAGTCTTAGTTTGCCGAGTAAGATGAGCCGGAAAATGGCTTTAAAGCATTCGTATAAAACAACAACTCCTACTACAGTGCTAGCCCACATTTTAAAAACGTTCCATGTACTATTAAAGTAAACATGTTTGTACTTGGCAATCCCCGTTTCGTAAGGCCCTTGTAAAAGCAAGAAAAAAACATGTTACAAATTATTACAATAATAATTATTGATGTTTTTTGAACGTATACAAAATGTAAAAAAACTGACAAACATTAATTTCTTTTATGTGGTACCTTTGAATATAGTGTCCCAACAAGAACAAGTGCATCCCTTTTGGTCAACACGATTGGCCAAGTCCCCCCAAAGTATGTAAAAAGCCACGATATGTATTAGTGGGAAAAGTATTGGGATCAGCGTTGCTAATAACGATGAGAGAACTAATTGACTTTGAATGTCTTTATTATTCTCTCCAGTACTAGTTGCACCATTTTTCTTGCCCATTTTCGTTTTTGAGTTTGCCTTTGTAGGCATGATGGTTCTATCTTCATCGTCTCTCGGAATTTGCATGACCCAACTCTTATTATCACTTTTCGTGTTGTTACTGTTGTTGATGTTGTTGGTATTTGCACTATTACTACTACTTCTTCGACTCTCATCTTGATTTGGAATGTTTACTAATTTGTGCATATCAATCTTTTCTTCTCTAAAAAAATCTAACAATGTATAAGCACTAAGAAGTAATAGTGATTGCTGTTGATAAGCCTTCAAATACAAGGGAACCTTTCTACCATATAATAGGATATAGGATATCTATTTTTCATGGAAATCTCAAGGAAAATCTCATGTTGATCTATTTTTGTAGGAGCACACAGCACACTCTCTTTACAAAATATTAACGTGAGAAAACATAGAATATATCACAGACTAATAACTAATTACTAATTACTAATCATAACCGTAATCCGTTGATTATGCAAATACATGAACACGCGTGTACAGAATTTCTCGGACAAAGTATTAGGTATTAGGTATTAGTGGATGTGAAACACTTTGTATACAACTCATGATACATTACAAAGTGTACTGTATGTTTTTCTACTGTTACTCTTTTCCATGATTTTGTAAAACTCAGTTAGTAAGTAACTGTCGGAAGAAATTTCAGATTGTAACAGTAAAATTGTGTTAATATTCCTACAAATATTATGTGATATGAGCACCAGTAGCTAAATAACAAATTTATTGGAAGAGTTAAAGAGAAAGAGAGATGGAGACAAGGATGACAATAATTGTTTAATTATTTATAAAAAAAACGAAGAGAAAATTCTACTGTACATACTCTTCTGTATACTATGGACACACAAAATACAGACCTCTAGTCTCTTCATATGAAGGAAGAATGAATTTGAAAAGTATATATATATCTAATATCTAATGGACTAGACAGTCAACTAGAAAGTAGAAAGACAAGTGGGGATTCGGCGCGGAGTGGAATTCTTCGATCCGATCCGAGAATCCACAGAGAGATCCTCTTTCCGCTGTTCCATGTATGTACGCACATATATGCATCGACCTACTATCTATCTATCTATCTCGGAATCCGAAGTCCAAAAGATATAAGTTATGAGATACGTAGGGTGTCCCAAAATAAATGCGAGTTGTTGATTATTTCTAACATATGGAGAG
>JAQGBH010004130.1:0-17707 GCA_034698265.1 Sminthurinus aureus | reverse complement strand
TGCTGGATTAAAAATCAAAATAATAAATCAGCAATGGAAAAAAACTTTGCATAGTTCGTAATTCATAAAACTCACTCTATGAGCGTCTCCATGACGACACGTGGAATGTCCCGAATCACGAGGTCAACACTATTGGCGGGAAGGTTTTGAACCATTCGTTTCAACTGGGGCGACGTGCTTCTCAATATGTCACTGTATATTTGAATTTTTTCCTCGTTTGGCGCCAATCCCGCATTCTCATTTACAACCACATTCAGCATCCTCCCATTTCTTTGCAATTTAATGAAAAAATCCACGCAAAAAAATAAATTAGCCACAAGACACAAGACATTTGACATTTTATTTATGTTCAAACCTGACTAGAAACATTTATTATTTCGCAATATAAAAAATTATGTAAGAAAAACAATAATAATTATTTTATTCACCGTCTGTCAATTTCAAGAAATCTGCGTCCTTTCATATTTTACCCTTTCTTTTGATTTGAATTTTGAACACTATGAAAAACGTGTAGAAATTTTTGATTTTGATAAAAGTAAAACAAAGATTGTATTCAAGTTGAATTCAGTTTTATTTGTAAAATGATAGCCAAAAGGCAGATGTGAACACTTTGAAAGTCAATAGTAAAATACCAGCAGAATCAAATAGGACAATTTGACACTTTGAAAGTCAATAGTAAAATACCAGCAGAATCAAATAGGACAATTTGACACTGTAAACTGCAACGAAGCACGAAAGACGAAAGGAAATGGAAATATGTGTTGTTCTTTTTTGTCCATGTACATAATGTACAGTACATTGTATATAAATATGGATCATGTTTATTTTATTTAAATGTGTGATAAAAGATAAAAATGCCGAATGAGTCATTTTATTTTTCTCCACAGGCTTAACTTTTCTTTTTGTAAATTGCTGACTGCAGACAGTAAAAATGTGATTTAGTAAAACATGACATGAAAACTTTTACAGTCAAATGTGCATTTGAATTTTGAAATGTGAAACATGAAACAGAAGAAAATTTCAGAGTGCTTAGTGTTCATCGTCAATCGTCAGTCTCAGTCAGCTCAGCTGACGATGCGATGTGCGAGATGAGAAGAGAGAGAATTCGATACAGTTTACGATCTCCGATACCCAATACACATATCAAATTACAGTGCGTTGTACATTGTACATTGGACTACAAAATGCCAACTCTGTGTATTTTATATTTTATATTTTATATTTTAGACTGTACACTGAACACTGTAGACTTAATTTAATATGAAATGCATCCGTTGTAATTAAAATCCATAGTTTGTTATCCCATTGTTTTGTATGTATTTTTTAATTCAATATTTAAATGTGTTAACAGCGATGATGTAGATTTAGATTGTAGATGTAGATTGTACACTGTACACTGTAGACTGTGGATGAGCAAAATTTTTCAAAGCCCAAAGAATCGTATTACTTTTAGATATATTTTTAACTCTGTATTAATGTTATTGTAATTTATTTTAATTCTTTTACGCTTGTTTGATAAAATAAGGAAGGACGTTCAAAGGAGCTGGATAATTTTCAAGCCATCTGGAATTTAAAAATTAAATACATGATTCAAAAATGAGCTTATCATTATTTCTATTTCATTATTTTGGTGGCTTGTGCATATTGCGTATTTAGTATTTGATTGAATTATTACCGCGGCCCTTGATAATTTTCAACTCCATTTGCAGTCTCAATAGACCAATTCCCCTTTGGCAGATAAATATTTCTAGAGGAGGCTCCTTCATGAACCACAGGAGCGACGAGAATGTCATCACCGAGGAGATATTCTAAAATTAATCATGCAATAAATCAAATCATATGGATTTTCTTAACAAGACATATTTTGCATCATTGTTTAGTTAATTATCGTTAGAGGGTAAAGGGCTTACGGTCGCCGATGGTAAAAGTGATGGGATCTTCCGGATCCAGCCACCAGCTTGAAAAAAATTCATAAAAAAAACTAGGTAAATTTGAATGAAATGCGGATGACATTGACATAGATTACAAAATACAAGAGTAACTTACAGTGGTCGATTCATCGGTGAGCCATCGATGACGGATTGACGAGCAGCGGCGAGAAGTTTGTCACCATATTTGAGACGGATATTTACTGCATCTCGGATTATTTCCCTGTGTGTTGAATCCCTCCATATCGTCAACGTTCCATGGCTGAACACTGAACTGCCACGAAGGCATAAACACATTTTGTTGGGCCCTAAACAATTAAAAAATAATTAAACACCGGATCAACAAGCAAAAAATTCATTTTGATTTTAATTCAAAGTACAGTAGAAAAATTGCCATAGAAAATTTAGCTTACCATCGAATGTACATTTCTGGATCAATTGTCACTCGCTTGTTGCCATCTTTGCTTTTGCTGTCATAACCAAAACCGCCTAAATAGTTCAAATTAAATTACATAGAATCCACATTTTTCTTTGGTAAAAAAGCAAATGAAAAATAATGTAAAATTCATAATGTTGAAATACCAATCATATCTGGAAGAACGAAAGAATATCCGAGGATATTAAAATGCAAAAGTGTTGGGATGACAGATCGAAGTCCACTTTTCTCCTCCCAAACGCTGTCTTTGTCCAACATCCTCGTGAAAATTGGCAAGTGCTGTTCAAAACCAAGACCAGAAATGCCATGAAAATTTACTCTTTTTCCATACAAAAGACTCAAAAATTAGATAAAATTATGATTATTTTAGATTGAAAAACGTAAATCATACCTGATTGCGAGTCGCTGTCCTTGTTTCAATCATCCCGCCAAATTCTGCCACAGCCTCAACATATGTGTGAGAATAGAGATTTGGGAGTAAATCGGAATTTGAATTTCCCACCATTTTAAAAGATGGAGGCATCCACA
Source organism: Sminthurinus aureus (assembly GCA_034698265.1). NCBI lineage: Eukaryota > Metazoa > Arthropoda > Collembola > Symphypleona > Katiannidae > Sminthurinus > Sminthurinus aureus. The sequence goes on along the minus strand of JAQGBH010004130.1, from coordinate 14,815 downwards.
TTGCTTCTCCACCATCAACTATTATTTATAAAAAGTATGCAAAATATAAATCTTTTTGAAAAATATTTAAACATTTAAAAATTCGAGATGAAAAAGAAAAATATTTTTTTTGTAAAAATAAAATAAAATGATTTTTCATCGACATAAATTCGAAAATACATTTAAAAGCGGAAATGTTGTATTTCGTCTTGAGATTTTCCAATCTCGCGCTCCACCAAGCGACCGCTTCCTCGTTGGTAAAATCGATGGCTCCAGCTCTAGAACCAGCCCACCATCCAGCAATTGTTGGTTTATCCTTGAAATCAGGAACGAAGTAGCCCTTTGAAAGTGCGTAGTCAAATGATGGGCAATCTGTTTTTGAAAAAAAGAATCATAATGTTTGGTTCGGTCTCAAGATTTTGAAGATTTTAGGTGAGTAAAAATATCTTCAACTTGCCAGAATTTATATAAGGGTGCGTCCAAAGAGTTGTTCTTTCAAATCCCAATTCGGCCAGTTCCGTTGTCATGGCTACACAAAGGTGAAAATTGAACATTTAAAAAATTTCCAATGTCGATGTATTTTCTTCTAAAAATCCAATTTGATAGTGAAGTAAATAAAATCATCAAAAAAATAAAAAATACCCAATGCATCCGGAAACTTTTCATTAAATTCTGCTTCCCCATAACAATTTTCCCACTTATCATCTAGTAAAAATAAAAATTGGTCAATAGTTTTCATTTTTTAATTGTACAAAAATATTTTGTGAGGATTCAAAATTCATCATGCAAGTACCAATTTCAATATGAGAATTATTCAAATATCCTTCAGCGACAATTCGATTTGCCATTTCCAAAACGATTTCCTGTGAAACACTAGTTCTGTATTGCGCCCAAGTGCTCCAAAATGGCCACACAATCATCTTTTCATCTGGAGTTCCCGTTGGTTTTCTGTAGTAGCGTCGAAGTGACCTCACGTGAACATCCTTGAAATTTTCTCCAGTTTTTGGCATACAAATGTCATATTTTAGGCGTACCTGTCGATTTGAAAAATTACAAAAAATAAACATTAAAGTACTTTCAGAAAAAGAAAGACTACCCTAAAATTACTTTATTTTTCCATGAAAAGGTCAATACTTCATTTCTCTCGGTGTAAGGAGCGACATTTTGAGCAACGACACAAAATTGATTTAGATGAGTTGTGTTCCAGCCTAAAAGAAGAAGAAAGTAAGCAAATTTACAATAATTTTATCATTTCAATTGGCCGAAAATTCAAAATCACGATTTTTAAAAAGAATTTTTTGGGCACTTGTAAAAAGGGGTGTTTTCTCGTTAATATGAAGTGCGGCGCCACTTGAAGTGATCCAATATGTCTCCATGAGCCCACCGAATTGGAAACCAGTGAGGAAATCTCCCGTTATGTACGGGCTTTCATCTCGAGCTTCGCTCTCTATCGGCCACTTTTGAACCCTCGTCTCACCCCCGCCGTACCAATGGACTCCATCTTCAAGGGCAAAACAGTCTTCAAGTTTACGACCAAATTTAGTGACCCAATCAAAGTGGGCGCAATTGTCATTGTCGTTTTCAGTTGATGGGCTGCTGATGGTCAATTGGGCGTAGTCGCCCCATTGATAGCAAAAAGTGGCATTTCCAGGGTCACAGGTTTCAGTTGCACGCCCAACGATATTTGGAAGGGCTAGACCCAATTTGCCTCGAAGAACTACTTTGCCTATTTAATTAATGGGAAAATTTTCATTTCAATCAAATTTGACCATGGTGGACATTTTTTTTATATGACAAAAATGGCGTTTAATCTTACCATTGGCTTCAACAGTGTAGTCCAAGGCATTCAATTCGGATTTCCTCACACTTTTGGAGACAGTGATGCCACCTTGTGAGAAAATTGGGGCATTCTGACTTAATGCCAAAGAACAGGAGGCAAAAAGTAAAATCGTGTAAAAATAAAAATGCGCCATTTCATGGAAATGGAATGGTAAATGAAAGAGGTTGAATGAAGAATGAAATATTGAATGATGAAAAAAATATAGATAAGTTTGCACAAATAAATCATTGTCAATTCACTTTTATTAGAAATAACGATAACAATTAATTTCCATTGATTGATCGTTGTCAAATCTCAGTATCTCAGCGACTTGTCACTTTTACAAATTGGAAGTTTTGTGATTCATCACTCTTGAGACACGAGACTGGAGACTAGACGATTCAATTGAAGTGTTTGAACATTATTCGAGTTGGCATTTGAATTTGAGACTGAATAAATGAATTTTTGAGACACACAAACAACAAACAGTTTGAATTGGAAATTTCACAATCGCGTTGAAAATGTATCGGTCAAAAACGAGTGTGACCTTTTTCGAAATCTTTTTCTACATGGTGGAAAAAATTGACAAATGTTAAAAATCAAGATGTGAATAATTTCCACGCAAAAACCGAAAATGGAAACGATAAATCCTGCGACAAGCAGTGTGAAGGCGCCAGTCATTTGTTTCAGGGCCAGAGGTGCAGGCGATTCATTATCAATATTTTTCATGATTTCATCATTGGATGATTTTCCGCCATTTTTCTTCTGTTTGTTTTCCTTTGATTTCATTTGATTTTCATGTCGAAGTTCATCAACAGACCATTTTACCCACAAGTTGACGATTCCAGCTTCAAAGATGCGGCTGGTAACTCTACTCAAACTTTTGAGCATGATTGACCTCTTTTTGACGGTGAGAGAGACTGGAATCTCAAAAGCGGAAGCTTCGCCCTGTACAATTTGAGTTCGTCCATATTTATCGCTGAATTTTAGCCGACTCATCCCATACATTTCAGTTTCATATGAAATGCATACTGATTTCGATTTTGACTTTGAATTTCCCTCCAAAAGATGTTTGAGACATTCATAATTGGTGCTCTTTTGCATCCTTTTATAAATCTGACCGTAGGCGGTAGACTGTGGTGCCGTTTTAAAAAAACTAGCAATGGCGCCGCCATAGAAAGTAAAATAAATTTTGTGATTGCGTCCATGTCCCGTTGCCATGTCATCAAAGTTTTTTATATTCTCTTCGTAGGGTGGGGAGACGAAGAAGACAAAGAAGTTTGATAGATAAACTGTTGTAATTATCATGATGAACATGTACCACCAGATGGCGAGTATTTTTGTAGCGGCGCCGCGTGGTAATAGCCTGGGCTGGATTTGAAGGAGGATGCTGGCTACAAGGAAGAAAACTGAGCTGGATATCTTTTTAACAAGTTTTTGAAGTTGAATTTTAAAGGTTGCCATTGTTTTTATTTTGAACCCCGCGCCATTTTGAATTTGAATTCGACTTTGATTTGGAAAGCTGTGCAGCGCCTTCTGCTCAACTTCGCTCAATGTTTCCAAGGCAAGGAGAACGATGCTGGTTGAAATCAAGAGAAAGTACCACATGGATGATGAAAAGGGCCAAAAGATGCTCAACCATGAAAATATGGGCGTTCTTGGCCCATGGGCAAAAGTTAGGCGTAGATAGATAAAGGGGGAGCAGCTGTCGACAAGATAAAACCTCTGCCGCGTTATTCCACTACACGCCCCAATTTCTGCCTTCTCATAAATTAAATCCCCAACAAGTCCGTTCCACGTCCCGTTCTTTAGCAACAGGCCACTTCCCCCGCCACCAGTAGAGGGCGTCAGCACATATGTAAAATTCAATGACTCTGCAGCACAAAGAAAACCGCGGAGAAAATAACCACCGGTTTTGAAAGTTGCCCATTTTCCGTTCACGAGGCGAATATTGATTGCTGTTCCCGCATTTGTCAAAGTTGTCTTGATCAGTTTCCCATGAAAATTTTTAAGATAGTCTTGGAAAATTAGAGAATTTGCTGGATTTTCATTTGAGCGGGAGGCTGAATGGAAATCTACCGTTTGAAATTGAGGAGATCCTGAATTACAGTAGAAACAGACAGTTTTACCTGTACCGGTATTGGTTGCCATGGAAACCTGTCCATTTCCTCTAATGGTTATTTGTATCACTATTTTGTATTTGAAATACGAGAGAATTCTTTCATCCAGTAGTATTTTTTCAGGAAGGACCTTGCTTAGAAAAATGTAGAAATCTTCATTTCGCCGAGTCAGTGGGAATTCGGCGGGAGTTGTTAAAAAATTTGAAGTTTTTAAAAGAGAGCTTTCTACTCTTTTGTCTTCTGATTCTGATAGCAAAATTAGAGAGAGAAAACAGTTTCCATGGAAACGTTTTGTCGAAGACACGGGTTTTCTTCCCAAATTCTCATTTTCTCCCAAGTCTGTGTTCTTTTTATTATTATTTAGTACGTAAAATTCTTTGTAGTTATATTCACTTTGAGTCAAAAGTATTTGAAATAAATTGATAAATAAATGAAATTCAGACCCAGTTTTTGGTGATTCCTCGAAGAAGAAAAGAAAAGTACACAATTTCAACTGATCGGAGTCGGCTAAATTTTGGCTCAACTGTTTAAAATTACTATCAAAATTTGAATTTGGCGCCAAAATATTTATTTTATGTTGCTTGGTAAATTGAATTAAATAGCACAGAATCAGCCACTTGAATTTGAATTTGAGCAACATTGTCCTACTTTTTCCAGGATTTCTTAAGATGGCACTAAAACAATTTCAGCTTCAGTCTACAAACTTCAAGGAGCGCTGAGCAATGAAATTCACGTATAAAAATTCACAACCATTTAAAATTTTGCACGTTCTAAATAAATGACAGTGCCTGTAGTGTGTTCAGTATGTACAATGTACAGGGAATTTATGGAATTTGTAGCAATTACTGAAACTCTACTAGCTACATGGACACTGGACACGAATTGTAATTATCCCGAGTGGCCTAATTGTCCAAACTCAAATATCATAACAGACAGAAAATTGCTCCTGTTCATGTTTTACAATTTTCAGAGTCCAGAGTCCAGACCACCCAGAAAAAGGACACAACACAACTCAAGAACCACAAGAATTTCGGTACAATGAAAATGTTGTGATTCAACATTGAAAACAGACACAATAAATTACATTGTAGGCAATAAACATGACAAAACACAAAAGTTACATGAGTCTTTCAACTTCGAATGTTGAACCATCCCAAATCAAATCAAATTGCTTTTGTCTTGTTTTTTGCTCATTGTCCAAATCCAAATTTTGAATAAACGTCTTATATAAGTCAGTGCTGGTCATTAAAATTGACACATTTATTTCATGTCAAATTTCCAAATACAAGAATACAGATAATTGGCAGACAATTTGTCATTAAAATCCTTGTATTTTCTACACACACACAAGACACAAGAAACAAGACACCAGCGAAATAAAACATTGAAAGTTGAAACCGTCTCGCCGTTATCTTTTATCTTTTATCCTCATTTGTTGTTGCTAAGATTTGTCAAAATATTGACAAAAGTTGAAATGGCAATGACCGTGACCGTCATAATTTGAGCATGCAGAGTACAGAGTTTCTTTAGCCGAGTATTATTTTGACATGACGGTACTACGTGACACCATTGTCCCACTGTGTTATGTAACGCACAATGGCAATGTCAATGTCAGTTTCAGTTTCATTCCCTACTTTTCCATTGAATTTGATTTGAATGGAATAGTCATTGCAGGAATTGAGACACAAATGATAAATTACCTAGAATTTAGAATTTAGAATAAATTTCCTTCCCCTCCCGCACTCTTGTGCGTATATTTTCTTAGTACATTTTCCTATTTTTACATGCATCAAAATTATGGACATTTTCTCACTATTTGAGTCTGAGCCAGAACCAGTGCTAAAACCAGAGCAAAACTGTTGTGAAAATCAAGCCCACCTGCAAAATGTCAAAGCACACCAAAACCAAAACGAATACGCATATGATCCTCTTGATTGGAATTATGATTTTGCCCCTGCTTTTCTACATCAGTGACATTTACCGAAATTTCCTCCACATTTACATCATGTATCAACCACACACATTTCAAAAGCAAGTGAAGAGTCCCAATGAAAATGGCAATGAATATTTGAAAACTGTCCCGGGTTTTTTAGTGCACACTTCAGAGTGTAAAATCCTGGATTTGAAGCCATTTGACCCTACGGGATTTACCAAGGATAAGAAAATTCTCAACTTGAGCACGGATGATCCAATAGCTTCAGAGGCGCATTTAATGAGCCGGAAAACTCACTGCCCGCTACCGTTCGTTCATAAGAAATTCAAGGCAAACAAACCGCACACATGTATAATTCAAAATTCAACATTCCGAATAAAAATCCCTAAAAATTATTTATAATTTAATTTTCATAGTGACAAAATGAATGCAGAATGTAGAAAAAATCACTGATGTCCTTGAATTTAAACATTTGATTTCTTTTCTTTTCTTTTGGCCAGCAGATGCTGAGCATAAATCCAGAAGCACAGTGGGCGGCAAATCCTAGTGGTCAAAACTGTTGCTTTCGCACACTTGAAAGAATCACTCAAAAAATCAATGAAACTGATGCAAATACGGATAATCTTTACAAGTAAATTTTATGGAAAAAAATTGGAACTAATCAGAAAAAAAACAAGACTTTTTTAATTTAAAAAAATTCGAATGGAAATGTTCAATTTTCAGAACTTCGGCGGAATGCACAAATATTTCAATGACGGGAATTAAAATGCCCTCGGAATTTGTGCAAGTTGAGTGTAAAAGGGCAAATGGTGCTGAATTCATGAGCGGGAAAACGTTCTATAAGACAAAATATGATTTTTTTGCCACAATTTTCCCGCCACATCACCATTCAAAATCCACAAAGGCTAAAGTCAAATTTTGGAATAAGGAAAAAACCAAAGAACGGGAAGACGATGAGGAGTTTCCATTTCCATGGAAACCGCCAAGTGTGTTAGTAATTGGAATTGATTCCACGTCGAGACTTCACATGATGCGCAATATGAAACACACAAGGCAATTTCTTGCTCAAAATGATTTCATTGACATGAAAGGCTACACAAAAATTGGTAAAAAAAAATATTTTTCAAAAAAATACAAAACCTATATTTTTCAAAAAAATACAAAACCTATATTTTTCAAAAATTAAGGTTTGGTCTAAAAAATGAAACCACAATGTTTGAGTGTTTAAGGAGTGAACACATTTCCAAATATGATGGGCGCCCTCTTGGGGATGGAAAAGGATAAATATCCTTGCTGGACGAATCCAAACCAAAGCCTCGAGTAAAAACCAAAAAAAAAACAAAACGCGCCATTTTTTAATTTAAAAATTGTCCAAAACTTTAGTGACCTTTTTAATTTTTAATACAGATTTATTTACTATGGTTTTATCCAGCAATTGTCCTTTCATCTGGAAGAATTTTAGCAAGCTTCACTACATTACAGCAACAGCCGAGGATTGGCCTCGAAGTGGTGGATTCAACTACCAAACACCTGGTTTTCACCTCCAGCCTGTTGACTACTATATGCGACCTGTGGCAGTGGCTTATGATAAAAAGCTTGTGAATGATAACTGCGTAGGCGGTGGTTCACAAACTGAATTTGTGATGGAGTATCTTCAGGATTTTATTCGAGAGATTCGAGACAAATATCCGTTTTTCCTTTATTCCTGGTTTACGAGTGTTGGGCATAGTAATTTTTATGGAATAAAGGCAACAGACTATCATTTTAAGAGGCTTTTGGTTGAAGCTGAAAAATTGGTGGGGAAAAATTCCATCATGATTTTTATGAGTGATCATGGGTGGGTTTTCAAAATTAAATTTGCTTTTTCTCAAAAAATTAAGAAAATTTAAATAAGTTGTGAAATTAAATTACTGTTGAATTTTTTTTTTAAAGTTACCGCTTTGGAAGTTTCCGCAAAACATTTCTTGGATATTTTGAAGATAGTCTTCCTTTTCTCTTTATGAGACTCCCGCCATTTATGAAATCGAGGCAATTTATCCAAAAATATGGCAATTGGTACAAATATTTAAGAGGTAGGTCTTTGAAATTTGATAATTAGCAAAAACTTCTAGAGTCAATTAAAATGCGCCATTTTTTACTATGACCTCTAATCTATGCTTTTAGAAAACTCGATGAAACTCACCTCGCCACTTGACCTGCACGCAACCTTGGAGGACATTTTGACTTTGTCGTCTCCCAGGCTCCTTGAAAAATACAAATTTTCCTTCACTCACTCCAACCGCCAAAAGAACGTGACGAGATCCATCTACTCCTTTTTTGAGGAAATACCTGAAGACCGAACGTGTAAATCCGCGCGCATTCCGCAAGAGTTCTGTCGCTGCGGTGTTGAGCTACCAAAGAAATCCAGCCGAAATCTGATTGAACATGAGCTCACCTCTGATCGAAAATTAGGTTTATTTCTCACCAGTGCCGTGAATAACATTATTAAATCAAGTGAGAGAGGGCGCTTCTGTCGCATTCTCTGGTTCAAGCGCTTTTTGTATGCGCGTGACTACAGCTATAAAATCAGAAATGCGTCTAGTGCGTCTAATACGTCTAGTACATCTAGTACAGATGGCGGTAGCGACCAGATTAAACACCATCTTGTTGCATTTGAAACAGCGCCATCTCTGGGACAGTTTGAAGTTATCGTTGGAATCAGAACAAACTCGCCCTTAAATTCAAATTCAAATTCAACAGCAGAAAATGAATCAAACACACGCTATAAAATCGCCAGTGAAATTTTCCGCATCAACAATTACGCCAATCAGGTGGATTGTCTACCCGCGACAGATAAATTTTTGCACAATTACTGCTACTGTATAAACACTGTGATTAACGGGACGAGGAAAGAGGAGTAAAAACTGTTGACTGTCGACTGTTGATTTCACATGTTTTTCATACGTTCTTTATTCTTTATTGAAAAATACAAGCGTATACATACATATAGCTATATAGTATATTGTACAGTATAGCTAGAGTGTAGAATGTATAGAAGTGAACGGAATTTTCTTATTAAATATTCAAGAGTTAATTTCTACTTCTACTCCGTGGGCTGCTATCTTCCTTGTAGTCGTCATTGTCTTCGAGCTTTTACCCGAATCCAGTAATTAAACTGTCTGCGATAGAATGGACATTTCACAATCCTTTTCTATTTCGTCCAATGTCCAATATCCACATTCTACTTTGCTTTTATACACGTTTGCTTTCTATTTTGTACATGGTTCGCTTAATTAAAAGTACCTGAAACCGAAACGGAAAATATTTTGCTACTCCGATTCTCCGACTCTCAACTCTCGACTTTGGACACTCGACGCTCGACTGTATTCGAGTGTGTCGTCGTACATACTAAATAGGCGGAAAATTGTGTCTTTTCTCTTGTTGCTTCACTCCACTTTTCATAATTCATACAAGACACAGCACAAAACACAGCACAAAACAGGAACCACAACACAATTTTACATAATTTCCACACTCCACACGCAACCAGCAACCAAAAACCAACATAACAGAACACACACAAATAACAAACATAAACACAAATACAAATATAATTAACAGGGATTTTGATAAAATTTTGAATAAATACTTGTGATTTGTGATTTCAAGTCAAGTGTAAATAAAGAATACAAATAAATAAACAAATAAATAAATGTTGTGTAATATTTTTTTTATAAATTTTTACCGAGTTTTAGTTGAATAATCAAATTTCAAAAATCAATACAAAGAAAATCTGGAAATTTAAAATGAGTTTGTACAATAATCCCCATTACAAGTCCTTTTTTAATAGTCAATATTCCAATAATAATTCCTCCCACTCCCATTCAATTCATAATGCTTATTCAAAAACCACGGAAAATGACAGTGAAGATGAAGATCCCACGGAACTGAACATTGATAATTATTTTGATGAATATGGAAATGGAAATAGCAGCAACAGTGAAATTGACTACACAAATTATACGATAACAAGTGACAATTACACGAACGCAAATACAACAAGAAATCGGACTCGAACGGTAGAGACGACAACGTTGAATCCCAAAATTTATGACGATAATTTCACACGCTACGATTTTCTTCTTCCCATCATTGGAATTTGGTTTTGTATCGGAATCCTTCTCTTTCTCCTCTTCCTCTGGTTTGCTCGCTGTTTGATGATGAGTAATCGGAAAAAACGGGAACTTTTCCTACTGAGTAATTTTTTTTAATCGTTAGTAAAATTAGTACAAAAAACACAATATAAACTGCACAGTTTTATTTTAATATTTTTGATTAAATCCTTGTTGTTGTTTTTTTCCGAGTAGAACATGAAAAATATAAAGAGATGATTGAGCAGAATAAAATGAAAATGAAGGAGAAGGAAAACGAAAATGAACATGATTTGAGTCTGTGTCAACAATCAATTGACAACAGTCAAACTATTTCAAGTCAGGAATCCACCGGAAGTGTCTTCACGCTCGTTGAAACCGTCTCAACCAAAAAGAACAGCGTATGTGAAATTTCAAGTTTCAAGTGTCAAATTTTTTTTATCTCTCAAGTTTCAAATTTTTTTGAGTTTTGATTTTTTTATTCAACTTGAAATTCTTGATTTATATAATTTTCAATTTTAATTTTAATTTTAGCAAGACGAGATGAGTAATTCGGAGGCTGAGATGATTAAATTTAGTAGTCCAAGTCACAGAAAAAATCCAACTCCAGTCCCGTTTTCAGTTCCAGGACCAAGTCGGTGTCGGGATTGGAGTCAAAATCAAAATCAGAGTGAAAGTCCAGGTTCATCGTCGTACTCTCAAGTCTTAAAATTCTACACGATGGACTGGAAAGTTGAACAGTATGAGCTGCAGCGCGGATCAAAGTAATCGTAAAAATATCAACCTTAAAGCTACACACCCAAAATGTAAAACGTCCACTTTGGAAATTCAAAATTAAAACAAGGCAAAAGTTGCTCCGGTGTGAAATTCTCAAAATAATAAACCATTTGGGAATTTTATAGACTCGTCTCATGTGTTTCGTAATTCTATTTTTATTTGTATTTGTGTGGTCTTTAGGAATGTGAGACAAAAAGTGTATGTCTCTGGTCTCTGGCTCAATGCTCAATTATTCATAATTTTAAAACGTGTGCAATAAACTAGAGTTTATTATTATCGAGTTTTCCATTGAATAATAAAGTGTAAACTTTTATGTGTCATTCTTCTCCTTCCTTTTTCATTGTTCATTGGTTTTGGAGTTTGGAACTTGGAAAATAAAGTGTTCAGCGTTAAAATTAAAGCGCAAATAGATTTTAGTTGTAATAATCTTGTACACCGTGAGCTTCGCTTTCAGTCATAGAAAACAACATCAACGTGAACGTTAATTATGAGAAATGGATATTTTAAACGTGTGGCGTTTTATTCTCGTCATCTCCATGACAATGATGGCCATGGCGAGCTCGTGGAATAGCGAAAGCATCACCGTGACAACCAAAGATGGAAGTAATACAGATGTCAAGAAGCAGGGTACACGAGGTACGTCCCAGGTTTTTTATTTTTCACCATGGCTACCAGAATAATTCTGAATCTTTTTCTAAAAAATCACCCAGTTTTGATGTTTGATGTGGTTTTGGTTAGGAATTTAAAATTATGCCTATTTTGTTGTTGCAGATGCAAACATCACTGGATTTGAAAGGATGAAAGTCTACCCGAATGCAAATATCGCAAGATTTCGGGCAGCACAAAAAGCTGAAAAAGAAAAAAAGAAAAAGCGGAAGCGAAAGAGAAAGAAGCAGCCACAAGCTCAACCTCAAGCTCAAACCTCACAAGTTGTACAAAATGTCGACTACAGTTATTAAATTCCTATCCGTCTCGTCATTTTCATTGTCATTGTTTTTACTTTTACAATATAAATTTCTGGGAAAGTTTCCCGGAAAGATTCCAAAAATATTTCTGCTTTAATTTATTTCCGTGTGTGGAAAAAGAAGGACGGAGAATGGAGAATCAAGAAGTTTGGATGCATTTCTTTTTTATTAAGTTGTATTTTATTTTGATCAATTACGATATTTTATTTTATTTTATTTTATTTATAGATTTACAGATGATTCTAAATAGGGAAAATAATACAGAATTTTTTGAACAAATGAATTTTGAAGGCTAAATCTATGAAATTGTCCGTCTTGTTTTTTTGTGTTGCTATCCGTTCGCCTTCTGTCAGTACAGTTTCTGTGATTTCTGACCTCTGACCTTGGATGATTGTTTTTGACTCTTGACTCTTTACTTAAAAAGGATTTTGACGAGCTTGACAGTCTAAAGAAAAAATAAATATTGGTACATTTTACATTTTACCTGATGATTTTCAATTTTCAGCTTTTCAACCTGTGTAAATTGTAAATTCATAATGTTCAGTTTTTAAAGTTGCATTTTAAAAACAATAATGTTGAAAAATTCTTACGCGTCCATTAAGAGATTGAGTTGGTCGACGATTTCCCTTCATTTCCTCCTCGCCTTCACCATTCTGAACTTTTTCAAATGCTTTCCACTGGAAAAAAATTATAATGTTGGTTCAAAATTTGATATAGTAATTTTGGAAGGATTTGTGAAATCGAGCAAACATTTTGCAAAAAGCGCGCTAAAATTCAAAATTGAAGACTTACTTGTTCATTGGACAGAGTTTGTGGATTTTTGAGGACGAACCAACGCATACCCTCGTTACAGGCTGGAGTGGTCAAAGATCCAATGTAGTGATACGCCTCAACTTCTCTGGCTTCGGTAGGATTGATCATTTTGAGAACATTGAACCCACTGTTGATTTCAACTGCATCATTAGTCTTATTTCCAGCTCCAGATTTTTGGTCCAAATTATCCGTAATGGGTTTCATGTTGAGGTTCTCAGGATTTTCAGAGGGAATGATCGAGTTGATGACTTTGCTTAAAAAGTTATCTGACTTGATTTGACGCTCTCTCTGTTTTTTTTTAAAGCGAGAAAAGACAGGTGAAAAAATTATAATTGCAAAATATGTGCATGTTATTAAGCGCTGATGCATATGGAATTTTCACTGACCTTGAAAAGAACTCCAAAGATGGCGAGTGCTCCTTGTTTTTGGTTTGTAACGGCGTGTGTGATATTATCATATTTTGAATTGTAGTGAACAAAATGACATTCCAATCCGTAGCTAAAAATTCAAATAGTGTCATGTAAAATATTTAATAATATTTAATAATATTTTTCTTGTCCATTCTTTTTTGTTAGGAGTTTACTGTTAATTTATGTATGTCCGGATGTACATAAGATAAAAAAAGGATCTAAAATATATTTGATTTGTGTACATACGTTTGACCATTAATTTTATGCTCCGATTCCCAGTGACAATGAACTTGGCCAAAAACATAAGTGGTTTGTTCATTTTCGTCAATGAAAGTCATGGTAGATGTAGCGTCACGAGTGGCGCTAAGTTGGACTGGAAATTACAAAAAATATAAATTAAAATATAACTGCTTGAAAATAAAAGAGTGGGAAAAATTAAAGAATTTGATAAATTCTGAGTTTTGTGCCTGTGTCTTGTATTTACCGGTGTGTCCGTTATTTGTGATGTAGGATTTTGATGGAGTTCCGGTTCTGTATCCAGTGTTGAAGGAGAAAGAGTCACGGATTTCTTTTTGACTCTTCACAGCTACCGTATTAATGTCAATTGGAGATTGTTGTTGACCTTTTTGACAAGCATCGTCGAGCCATGTACCTTTAATTACATTTTAAAATTAAATCAGATGAATTAAAAAAATGTTGAAAACAAAATTTGAATAAAAAAATACGCATAATCATACTGTCTATTCTTTTACAAAGTTCGTCTCAACTTTTTTTAGCGCCCGCTAAAGTAGCGTGTGGCGGGTTGCAGCCGTCCGCCAATTTTTAACTATGGTAACAATTGTATAGTATTTTACTTCTAGATTCCAAATATGTGATCACTAATATTGTGACATCACTCTGCGTATCGTAGCAAGCGAATTTAGCCGGCGCTAAAAAAAGTTGAGACGAACTTTCTAAAAGAATAGACAGTATATCACAATTTGAAAGTTATACTTACTGCATTCTTTTTCCTTGTCGTAGCAAAAATCTAAAGAGGATTTGAAAAAACAGTGTAAAAAATACCAAAAGATGAAATTTCACTGCAGATTGGGAAAATTGTGTTTTTAAAATTGCGTGGGTTTCGTTCTATATAAACTTACGAGTTGCAGCTTCACAAGCAATGACAAAAGCTAAACCAGCCGAAACCAACAGGAAAAAATTCATTTTGGCCAGTTCGTGAATTACACACAACACCTACAAAAAAAATTAGCGAGTGGAAATTCAATTTAATTTTACAACTGGTTGTGAAATTCGAATAAAAATAAAAATCAAAGTTTCAATATTTTTTAAATTTCAACATTTCAAAAATAATTTCGACTTACGAAAGCTCCAAATTTGCTTGAGACTGGATGTAGTTTTCAAAGGGAGGAAAATGAAGGCAAAGATGCTGATTTGCTTTCACACTTTGATTTTATACAAAAATTTTCCCTTGTTGGATCTCGAATCTCGAAGCGCATTTTTTTCTCATCCATTTTAATTTTATTAAATTAAAGAAAGACCCTTTGAGTTTGTTTGTTATTATTTATTTATTATTTTCTGAGCGAGTACAAAACTGTTTAAATGTTTAAATTGATTCAAATGGAAATATATACATAAATTTTCTAAAAAAGAAAACACAGGTGCAAATCTGAAGCTTTTTTTATAAAACAGGTGCATCTTTTTCAGTCATATGCAAATCGGAATTTGATCAACGATCAGTGCAACACCCAATGCTCTGAATATTTTAAACTGCATATTTTTGTCATTTAACTTTTACATATATACACATTTACATTTTTATTTATATAGTTTCACGAGTTTTGATCATGATCCCGATGGCTGAAACCAACG
>JAQGBH010004129.1:0-17710 GCA_034698265.1 Sminthurinus aureus | reverse complement strand
GATCGGTTCAGCCGTTCGGGCTCCAAGGTGTACCAAAGATTTTTCTTTATGATTTCAAAGGGAAGGGCTCTCTTAATAAAAATTATTATTATTTATTATTGTTTCAGTATAATTAATATCAAAATCCTTAACATATGTCTTTTACCTATTTTCAGGAATTATTTATTGCTGCCCTAGCTCAACAGACTGCAAAAATAACCCAACATTCCAAAAAGAAGACAATGACAATGCAACATTTAGCTGCATCCATCGCTGATTCAGAAGAGTTTGCATTCCTTGAAAGTACGATGGTTCCAGATTATGATTTTTAAGAAAAGGAGTAATTTACTGATCTAAATGTATTCAAGTTTGATGTCATCGCTCAAGTATTTACAACAAGTTCGTCTTTTTTATCTTTTGTAATAATATTATTTTTCATTTTTAAAAAGTAAGAAAAAGGTAAAATATATTTGGATGCGTTGTTTTTACAATGAAAAAATATATTTACCTACTTTTATTACTTATTATTGAAGAACTTTAGTAAACGCAGCGTTAGCGTTTTTATACGATAGGAGATATGAGGAGGTTCTACATTAAATATTTGTGTTTTGTGTTTTGTGCTGTATAGCTTCTGTGTATTTTGAAACAGATTATTGACTTTTTATGCTCTGAATTTTATTATACACAAGTAAATATAATGAATTGCTTAAAATCTGAAATGGAATGACAAATATGAGTATAATTTGTAACCATTGTTAATCAATAATATTTTTATCACAAGTTCCTACGAGGCTTTTGTGTTTTGTGTGTTAAAAATTGTATTGAACACATTGAGAAATATTTTCTGAAACGATTAATGTTTTATTGATATTTAAGATTTAAGATAATATAAGTGACAAAATGCTAAAATATCACGAAAAATATTTTAAAGGTGATAAAAGTTTTTGTTTTTTGTACAACTTTTAGATATTATGATAATATTTTCTAAAACTTTGTACGCAATATCAACATTTATAAAATGATAATATAGCATTGAAGTCATATTTTATACTATACAAAACATTTTGTATACTCGTGTGAAGTAATTAGTAAATTTTTAAGGGTCAATTAAATCCTTAAACTGAAATCTCAAATCCAAAATCCCAAAGGCTCCTTTTTGAATAATTATTTATTATTACATATACTTATTAAATATTTTGAATTGTATAAGTACATTATACACATATTATTATCTATTGTCTCCACACGACCTTTCTTAATCTACATAGAATTGACTTGGACTTGATACTTACCATCGTCAAAAGGTTGACATTGACAAGTAGAATAGAATAGTAGAATGATGACAAACTCTCCTTAATTTTTTATATTTATGAACATGGACGTCACAGGACTCTGTGTATTCTGTATTACAAATTCTAATTTAACCATAATATTTAGCATTTAGCATAATAATATCATGTATCATTTTTACTCTCATTATTATATAATATGCTCTGAATTCTACTTGTACATAAGTATAATGTCAACTGTTTTGAGCTTGGAGCTTTGAGTTTTGAATTTGAAGTAGAAAATAGCTTGTAATAATAATATTATAATGATTTTGCATATTATTATTATTGTTATTTAACAGGGCATTTTTAATAATAATTTATTTCACAGTGCAGTATAATATAATACTACATAATACATAATATAATGGATCATGTATAATGGTTAAAAATATTATCTCATAGCCCTCATATTCTCAGTTCTCAATTCTCTTGTACATGCTCTGTATTATTTGTATCCATGTTACATACCTTTGTATGATTATTATTGCATTTTTGATGGGAATTTAGTGTACTGCCTTGTTAAAGATTGATTTACGAATCTTATTATCATATCATTTCACGAGACGAGACTAGTCAAGTCCAGACGATAGTCGAGAGGACAGTATAGAGTATAGTTTCCACTCTATACTCTACACTTCTTTGCTATTTACTACTACCTGTACCTTGTGCCTTGTGCACTGTATAAAACTTCTTATAATTATCTCTGTCTGTCATATTGTCTGTGATCTGTGATATACTTTTACACATACACTTTGTAAATGACCAAACACTATTTACTGTTTAGTGTTTACTGAATGCAAACGAATTTACATCACTCACCTCTGTAGAAAAATTCATTGCATTCATTACACATGAATAGACATGAAATAGACTCCGATTAAAATTAATTTATGATTTTAATATCTCGAATCTCAAGGAACCAAATCGAAGCAAACTAAACGAAGGAAATCTGTAATAACTAATAACATGCAAAAATTCGTAATAATAATATTCATGTATAAAATCAGCTTCCAAGATTGAAGTTTGACGTCTGTCTTTTGTCTACCCTCGACATTCTACATCTACATTAAATATTAAATAAATATGCATGTTTTATGTATTATGCACATATTTAGGTACAAAATACAAAATATGTAACAGTTTACAATATCAAAATGTAAATGCGGTGAGAACTTCAGACTTGAGACTTGAGACGATAATGTGATACACAATACACATGATACATAATATAATATTGAAATTTTATTATTGACGTAATTTCATTATTAAACATTAATATTATTAAACTGTATCAGTCTGTTGTGTTGTGAGGTTTGAGTTTTGAGATTGAGAGGCGGCCGTCAATAGAGATTTTATTATTCTGTTAAATTGCAAATCTCAACTACCAACTCTCAACAATGTAAAATACAAATACCTACACACTACACATGTACATTGTACATACACAGTACATGGATATGTGTGTAGTGTGTGCGGCAAAGAGTGAACAGGAGTTTGCATCTACTACAGTTTACAGCTTACAGATTACCGTCTATAGGTAGTATTTATGCAGAAAAACTAGGTTACATTACATATTACATATTTTACACTACCTTACAAATTACAATACAGTACAATAAAAGTGTTCTGTGAGACTGTATACAGTACACACTACACACAACACAGCATATAGCGGAAAAAGAAGTATATCTCTACTGATATTAGCAAATGTTTTTTCACTTTTGGTTTGGCTTCTTGGCACTTGAACCTTTTTATGTATCTCCACAGCTCACAGATAGGCGTCAAAACATAGTAAATACAATAGCCAAATCAAAAGGAGAGCAAAAAAACTAATGAAATGCAGGAGTATGCAGAGAGTGAAATGTATTGAAAATTGAAACTCCTTAATTAATTCTTTATTATATTATTATTACTCTATGTACTCTACTCCCTGCTAACGGTACTATACTGTGAACAATTTTTTTCTGACCATCACCACCACACCAAAAGCCAATAGGTACAAAAAATTCAATACAGAATAAAGATAACAACATCTACGATGTCTGACTTGTGACTTGTAGTATTTAGTAAATATGTGGTAAATGGTTAATGGTGAATATCATCAAAAGTTAATGCTAAATGTGTGCATAAAAAATTCAAAATGGACGAGAAATTACAAGTAGATGAGGGAGAAAAAAAACCAAATGTACAAATCATGTGTAATGTAAATATAATGAATAATGAATAATGAGTGATTGACGTCTGACGATGACGGCTGATGGCTGTCGGCTCTTCCTTTTTTGTTCCATTGAATATTGAATATAGATGTTACATTTTCTGATTTTGACGTTTGACTATTCTATTGGACAATTGACAACTGTTTTAATTTTTAATTACTCCTGCTGTTGCTGCTGGTTGTTAGTTGTTACATGATGATTACAAACTACAAACATGATGCATTTTGTATTTTGCTTTGTCAATAGCCAATAGTCAGTGGTCAGTTATTCGTTGTTTGTCTGTTAGTGGGATTTTCCCTGTTGTACAATTTTACGCAATGACAAGCAACAACGGTAATAAAAATAACAAGTCAATCGGACATTAGATAATGATTAATGTTTAACTTTTGACCTCTGGCTCAAATTTTGATCACATTTACTTAAAAATGGGAACTTTAAAACTAAAAATCCAAATGTTCACTGATGAAAAAAACCACCTTAACCTGAGAAGTTGACAAATAACTTTTTAAAAAGTTAGTCGGCGTTGAAATCAATAAAAATATGAAATATGATCAGGAACATTTTATTTAAAAAAAAATGGAAAACTGAAACTCCTCATCAATGTTTAAATGAAATATTATAAACTATGGGTAGTTATGATATCTTTTATCATTAGCCGGTGTGAGTTCCGCCTCTGTCTTTTTAAACCGTCGTCCTCTTTTAGGTGGAAATTTGCTCTTTTTCGGTGTTGGGAGTAAAAGCTTGAAATCCTGTATCTTGCCACATCGCGTAGTCTGTGCCTTGTCTCTCAAAGTCTGAATTGGAAGTGGTTCTACTGCAATATTATGATTGACCTTTCGGACGAGAAAGAAGACGTAGGATGTCACCACGAGGAATTCCCAGAACCAAACGAGAATCGGCATAAAATAGTAGACGTAGGAGACCCAAAAGGCAAATTTAACAGAGAGGAATTCCCACTTCCAATCCGGATTACTGGGATTGTAAATGGCGTAGACGTAGGGCGCATACTGGAAGAGTTCAAAATTTCGCAGGGCATTGATCCACGTACACAAGCGGAGGAAGAGGAAGAGGAGGATCCCTGCGATTTCTATATGCGTGTGCTAGATTACCATTTACAATTTACAATTATAAATTACAAGTCACGTATTACAAAAAAACACACAGAATGATGTCGATTGCATTACAACTTACAAAGCAAAAAGTACAGATGATGAGCCAAATGGCGAGGACAATGTTAAAAACATAGACTTCAAACACATCAAAGCGGAATTTTTCCTGGCTTCGGTAGAAAATGGGATCCTTGACAAATCTTAGTCGATCCAGGCGAAAGTGTAGATAGAGGGCGAGTGTAAGATAAAGGATTGATAAAATTATACTGGCGAGTGCTACAACGGTATTTCCTCTTCGTCTATTTGGAAGAGGACTTAAACTCCATGTTTTTGCATTCCAATATTTCCAAAAACTCTCATCTTCTTGATATTTGACATGTCGCCGATCAATGTGCTTTGTCACATTTGTGAGAATATTTGCAATCGTGAGTCTCCGTTTTCGTTCCTCTGGTTCTGGTTCTGGTCCCTGTTGTGCTGTTTCAGTGCCAACATCACTGACAATTCCAGTGCCAGTGCTATTTTCTTCGGGCTCGGTTGATTTTGGAGGTGGCGGAGGATCGGTCTTTTCTGTAGGGTTGTTGATGTTGGCCATTTCATTTCCATTTTAAATTCTAAAGCAGAGATGAAATAATATGTGAAAGCTGAAAGCTCATCATAATTTAATTGACAGCCAAAACAAAAGTACAACTTCATCATTTGTCTGCTTTATTTTCCATTTCATAATCAAGTATTTCTATGGTATTTGACTTTGACCCTTGACCTAAAATCTGACGCTTTGGTTGTGACTTGTGACCTGTGACCTGTTATATATAGTTGTCTATGTATTCTGTCCATTTTGCTCTTCTATTTGGCTGACACTTGACACTTTACTTTGGCAAAGATTTCACTGACGACGAATGAAATGAATCTGCATCAGCCTTACATTTTACATTACAAAAATCGTCGAACAAGTTTAGTTTTGATTTGAAGTTTGGCATTGGCTCAAAATTCAAAACTTATATTATGACAAAACTGTGTGTCTAAAAATGTATTGGTATAACATCTTTGGTCTTCTTTTTGTTACCTTGAACCTTAAACATTTAGTTTGAGTTTTGAGTAACGCTATCGAATATCGAATATGGTATATTGAGTTTTGGGTGAGATATGAAAATGATGAAAAGTGAGAAAAATGTAGATAATTATACGTTACACGTTGTACATTTCATGTTGTGAGGTTTGAGGTGGAAGAAATGATGCATAATGCGATGAATAATGATCAGTTGAGCATTGAGACTCGAGTCGTGTGTGGTTTTTAGTTCAAATTTCACACATATTTCCCCAAATCCAGTTCAAATTTTCAATATCAAATCAATTATTATCTTTACTTTCTCGCTTCATCCTCATAATTAACACCGATTACCGATACCGATGATAATGCATCAATAGGTTCATTGTTGTACCGTAATTGATAATGGATAATCGATAACCCATAATCATAAATCCGCTAGTATTCCGATTCTGCTTAACCTGTCATTTTTTTCAAACATCAATAATCAATATTCATTATTTTAAATTATTTTTAAACATTGGCATTGGTGAAGGGCAAAGGGTGAATCTTTATAGTTTGTAGGTAACTTTGTAATTATGTATTTTATGTATTATCATAATAATTTTATGTAACGGTACCGTGTGTAATTTGTAATTTGTTCGTTGGATGATAAATAATGTTAAATATAAATCATAATACGCATAACGCACAAGACACATATACATGTATGTGTCATATGATATGCTATTATGAGTGGCTTCAAATTTTAAAGGTTAAGATTGTCTAAATGAAAAGGAGGTGGCTTTGAAGCCCAATAAAAACAGATTTCAATCCGGTGCTCTTGATTTTTCCTTTTTAGAACTTAAAACTGCACGCCTTGATTTGTCAATTATCAGCGGTCAGTGGTTATCAGCTATTATTGCTTGTATCAGGAGGGAAAAAGATTTTAGATGGATTCTTTTTAATTTTGTGGATTGTACATTGTACATCAATAATGAATATCTACATGTATTGTATATTCTGTCACTGTAGACTATCTGTACACGCGTACAGGTGATCTGATATTTGATGTGTGATCAATGATCAAGAATAAAGGATGACACACATCAGATCATTATTTGATACCTGAATGCAATCATTTGTAGCGGAACTTACCTTGCAGATTGTAGAATTTCGACGCCGTTCAAAAGAATGGACGTGCAAGTGTCCAACTTTGGCAGTAGATTCCTTTCCTGAATGAATGTATTATCGCCTGAGTTCTACAAAACGTTATGATCAATTATCAAAGATGATTCTCGCTTCGACGTTCTCAACATAATTTGACAAAATTATTCCTTTTAGGTGTCACGATGGTTGATATTTGGTCTGGATTTTGCATTTCGAGTCCCTTTTGTGCATTGAGCATTGATTTAAACAGGAAAGTCTAAAAATTACAATTTTAGGCCTATAAACTCTCAGCTGTCAGCTTTTGAATAAATATGCTGACAATATTTATTTATGCAACGAATTTACTGCTTCCTATTTCCTATCTTGTTGGATGTACTTATCGGTTATCTTTACTTACTACTTGCACACTGCAGTTTGCAGTGTGCAAGTAGAGTATAGATCAAAAATCAAAACATATTGAGAATTGGAACTTGGGTGTTGGATTGAGAGTTGAGAATTGAGAGAGAAAACGGGAAATGAAAGGTGTCGGCCTTTTGCAAATTACAGGTGCTTTTACCATTCACCATTTGCAGGACAAGCGACAAGCTTGTATATTGAATATAGATCAAGAAACTAGAAATGCATTTATGTAAATATGGACATGAAACTAATTACAAATTACAATCACAATTTTATATTATATGTACACAAAATTAAATACTTATGGATATTCGAGTTCGAATGCGAGTTGCAGCTCGAGATTGGAATGACTGTTCTGGCTTCTGGTCGAAAGTTGAAATGCATTACAGATATTCTGCCTTATTTCTTATTATGGTCGTAATGTGTATAGAGCATTGAGTATGTATCTAAATGACAAGTTGAAATAGGCAACAATTTACAATCCAAATTGAAAACTTCCTCTTTTGGCTCATTTGAATTTTTTATTGCACCTTTTTCTGTACTGTTGGCACTTTGCTCCCTTTTGAAGCGGTTTATCGTATCCAATATCTAATTCCATTTCATTTCATGTGAACGTTGCCAGTGGCAAGTGGACATTGGGCATTTCCTCAATGTTTGAACTTTGAACTGCAGTATTTGGTATTTTCATCTTTTGTCATCAAGTAATGATAATTAAAGAACATGCAAAATAATTAATTGGATCAACTACACCATTTATACGACGCTCCTTGTTATGCAATGTGCATGTATATGTATAATGTGCATTATATTATTTGTATTAACTATATGTACATGATACATGTTCAACGTATAGACACAATCTAGTGTGTGGTTTTGTCATTTTACCAGCTCTTTGTCCCTTGTGTTTATCCTATGAATTGTGAATTGGATTTTGATATTGATTACTGATTACCTTTTGTCTCTGATTATCTAATAATTGAGAATTTTATTAAGAGCAAATATTGAATACTGAATATGGAAATGAAAATGAAAATGAAAACAATCGCTTCATTAAACATTTAATTTTCAGTTGATTGACTTCTTTGTAAACACTATATTTTGTATCGAGTATTACGTATTGACCGATCAAAGATTGCCGGCTGCCGACTGGACTAATGATAAGATCAAGGATCAAGATTCAAGACAACATGACGAAAAAACAGGTGAAACAGAAAGAGATAAAATGCTGTATAAATAAATAAAGAGTGACATTTTGGCCCACTGAATTTTTTCTAGTT
Source organism: Sminthurinus aureus (assembly GCA_034698265.1). Taxonomy (NCBI): domain Eukaryota; kingdom Metazoa; phylum Arthropoda; class Collembola; order Symphypleona; family Katiannidae; genus Sminthurinus; species Sminthurinus aureus. The sequence continues at coordinate 9,205 of JAQGBH010004129.1, read as the reverse complement.
TTCTAGCTGGATTGCTCCACATGACATATTTACAATACAAAAACCAAAGCGTAGGTTGTAGGTATAATACTAAAGAAAAGGAACTTCTGTAATCTATGGAGGTTTCAACTGAGATGCAATTTTTTGAGCGGCGTCGAATTTGGTCCAAATTTTCTAACAGCAACCCCAGAATACAGAATATAGAAGGCGACTAACTAAATTATAAATTATGACTTAATTATGTCGCATTCATATGTACTGTATTTTTGAACACATGTAAACTCGGAATACCAATGTTTAATTTTATTGAGATTTGGGATTTGGGAGAAGGTGTATCACAAAACAGAATAACATGATAACAACAACTATAATTAAAAAATGCCTAGAATTAACGTTTCTGCATTTACAGTTCTACTTGCATTTTACGTCTGATTACTGATACTGGCGTCTGGTGACTGCCGACTGCCAATGGCAAAGATTACAAATTGGAATTGTAAAAGATTAAATGCATAGACGTAATATGTAATATGTGCTTCTCTAGTAGACACTAGACACTAGACACACGATGCATGTACCTTGAACAGTGAACAGTTTAGACACATAATAAAAATGCTACAATTACGTCTTTTTTCCTCCCTTTGTTCAATTTTGAATTTGCATATGAATGCAGACAAATTATGAATTGTGAACTGTGCATTGAGCATTGAAGATTGAGAACTGTTTGGTATCAGAATGTCTGTAGTCTGTAGTCTATAATGTTTTCCTTGTATCTGTGTAATAATAACTATTTGGTCTTTTGACCGTTTTGAAGGCAGTGACTTTTGTAATTTGTAATAAAAGTTCCTTTCGATCTGCATTCTGTGTTCTGTATCATTCGGCTATCGCACAAACTGTAAACGATCGGCACACAATACACAATACACAATTACGCACTATGTTACACGTTACACCTTTGACGTTACTCAAGAACACTGTACACTGTACAGTCGATAGTGTAGTCTACAGAAATTATAGGCTAGACGACAGACGGCGTATGCTTGAATATTGAATAGTAGTTTCTTTAATTATTATATGCACATTATTTATTAATGTATGGAAAAAAATCGATATGATGTATAATTTACAGGTGCAATTAGCAAGGTTATAATTTGAAATTGGAATACATTACGAATTAGTCCTAATTATTATCATAACCCAGCATACAAAATCCAAAATCAAAATTTCGTCGTCAGTCGAGAGTCGAAAGCCGAGAGAGATAAAAGATGACAGCAAGCATTTGAACTTTCAGCCGTCCTAATGTCTCCGATTTTCAACCCCAACTGTTCATGAAATGTCTACAAAATCTACATGAATGTATGATGTAGTGTATTGTATAAATGAAAATTCTGGAAAGCCTGTTTTATCTACATATAAATTGGAAATAGAGTGATCAACGGGTTTAGCTCAACGCCGCTTACTTTTTTTATCTAACAATTCCACAACACTTATTACAGATGTTAAATTCCGGTGGAGAAACAAAAGTTCACAGTTGCTAACTCGAAAGTCAAAACTCAACATAGAAATGTCGAGCACAAAAAGCATAATAATCAGAGTTGAGAGTTGCTATTGTTCTTGTAATGTTTTGATTTTTGAATGTAATTTGTACCTAGATAAGTATCATGATAATGAATAATGAATCTTCATGTTTCATGGAGAGTTTGAATTTGTTGTGTGTGGATTGAGGATTTTGGATAGTGAATAATTTATAGGTAATTTAAGTTTCAGTTCAGCCCATTAATATTAAATATTGTTATTATGGTACGGTAAATGGTCAATACTCAATACTCAATACACAAACTTATTTTACAGACTACAGACTGACCAACAACGGCGATGGAGACGGTGACGGCGACGCAACACCAAGTGACGTGATGATGAGGTTCATGATACGATATTATGATACCTACAATAACAATATTTCAGTCGAGTATCGATAGTCGATAGTCGACGGTCGATATTGAAGGCAAAGGCGATGGCAAGGACGTTGTCCATTTCTTACACATCATCATTGATCATCTGTACTTTGTGCATTGTACACACGGTAAACTGTAGACTGCAAACGTGTGCCTCTTTATTTATGGCATATTACGTAGTATATCCATGGAATATGGAATAAAATATTATAGGGTTGGATTTGGTTTTGGATTTTGATTGGATTGGAGCTTTGAAGGAATTTCACATTCGTTTTATACGTTAGATAAAAGACATACAGCAAGAGACATGAGGCAGAGTTGATTAAAGATGAGAAATGAGATTCATTTTGGACTAAATAATACACATGTACAACTTACAATGTAAAGTATTGTAAATATAATGAGTAGTTTAAATGTGACGTATTTATTTCAAATGAGATAATACATCTACTTAATTACCTCCATGATGCAGATTAACCGTTCAAAATGACATGTAGAATGTAGGCACATGACACATGAGTTATGAATTATGAATCATGTTGGTGGTCCACTGTCATTTATTCATCTATTGTCTAGTGTCCACTTTTCCCCATTCATTTACTTACAGTTCATAATTTGCAGTAGTTATGTGTACAGTTAAAACATCGAACAGCGTCTTATCTCTTGTCCAAATGAATAAATAAATCAGGGTTTTGAGTTTTGATTAGTCTCTTGCTAATTATCAGTATTTGTCCTTTCTCTGGACTCGCGTTGACTTGGACTAGAAGCAGCACATGTAGTTTAATACCTTTTAAAAATTGTTCTTTGTTGTCCAATGCAATATTTACGTAAATGTAGGAGACAGCAAGGGACAAATGGCAAATCCAATGGCAAAGATTCAATAAGAAATATGTAACGAGTTTTCAAAATAAAAAAATGATTTGACGCCGTTTTAATTTTTCAGCGGTTTTTTTATTATAACATTCGGTAGATTGAAGGAAGTCCAAAACAAGTAGCAAGTTTCAATTTGAAAGTGGTCCGGACATGTTATCAAAACATACACTACAACATACAAAATAAAGAACTAATCAAATCCGTTACTTTTTATCGCATCAAAGCTTTTCATGTTGCATGAAATCAATATAAAAAACAAGAAAAAAATGGCTGTATTTAGCACACCGTCAAAGCTCATAGATGTGACTGCACTTGCCATTTTTTTCCATTTTTTCTGCAGTCAACATTTGTATTTTCTATGAATTATGCACATTTTATTTACGCTTGTATTTACAATTTACATAGGGATACCTAACTATAAACTAACCTAAAGTGCGTAGCGTGTGGATTTCAACATAGGTAGTAGGGATGATTAATGCTTAGTTCACAATTCAAGTTTCACCATCTACTTTTTAACCTTGATGATTTAAAAGAGTTTGAAGTTTGGATTTTTGATGGCAGTGAATGAAAGGAAAGGAAAATTAGAGCAGTTGATAGGGCAGAGAAAAACTGGATTGATCTTGATTCTTGATGTACACAACATGCATAAATATTGGATATTGAATGAATGCACAATTCCTACTGCATGATGTATGCATGTACGTGTGGAGGCAGATTGAGAGGTGGATAAATATTAAACACGCACTTTAGCAGTATGATACGCAAGACGCATATGACTAGTGACCAGTAACCAGACGTCGAGTCAGGCCAAAAAGGTTGATTGAAATCTCAGACCTAAACTTGTGGAAAAAATCAAGTATCAGAGTTATTTGTTTTTTATATTTATAAAATTTTATCGATTCTCGATACGTATATGCATGGTGCGGCAAGAGGCAAGTTGACATGATTATTCTTTCAAAGGCAGGTACATTTAAGTGGTTTCTGGTTAGCACATTGTTCTCTTGGATTTCTGGTTAATTCTTAAACCATGACATGTCAGGGGTTATTCAAATGAATAGAAAATATGTGATATGAAATGTGTGCGAAACGCGAAATAAAACATTTTCAACTTGTCATTTATGTTTCTTTGATTAACTATTACTCTGCAGTAAGGACTTGCCGTTTACAATTTGTCTGTGTCCACAAAGATTACGATCAGAGATGAAAATATGACAAACGGCGTTGAATACTCATAAAAAATGACATGAGGTTAAACCCACGGTTTTGATTTTTGATTTTTAATAGCGAGTGAGGAAACAGAAGACTCACTCAAAGCTCAAAAATAAAAGCATTTATTTCAAGAAGAAATTACAAAAACTCATCAATCATTAAACATTAAACATCAAGTACAGCAATATTTAAGAAGATTCACACACAAATAAAATATATTATGTACACAATACACAATCAAATTTTCTCACAAGTATATAATATTTTCACCTGCCATAGCATTGGAAATTCATACAGTTCTAAATTCTATATTCTAGATTCTAAACGTCTAAAAATGGTAATCTAAATGTACAAAATGTACGTGCACATATTTATTTATGCAAGTTGCATTGCTTATTACGTATTATTAATTATTGATTATGAAAATGGAAATACATACGACAGTATGTGGAAGATTGAATAATAAGTATAAAAATCTATGTGTTGTAGAATATTATGTACATGGTAGAAAAATACAAAATATCTGGTATTTTTATTTGGGTTTGGTTGTTCTTTCACACCTTGCACCTTGTGCCTTGTACTTGTCATTGGTCATTTGTATCCTCCATGATCAGGTTACGTAACTTGATATAACTAATAAATTGATTCATAATTCGGAAACAAGGGTGAAGGTAAAAGGTAAAAATAAAGGTAGAGTTTTCAAAGAGATCCACATTAAATTTTGTCCTGTCTTAACACTTAACACAACACAGATAATTCATAATACATTATATAACTATTATGTAGCGGCAACCATCCTTATTCCTTATCAAATCCATTTTGGCTCATTTCATGTCCATATAAAAATTCAAGTATCAACATGTAGAATCTAGAGTCTATAGAGTCAAAAGTCAATCTGAGAAAAGTCAGTGGACGCAGTGGTCACTGGTATTCATTTTTATCTTTTATATTTTGCACACAGTACACAGACAGAATGCACTTTGGGGGGTCATTTTAATTTCTAATTTGGATTTATTATCATTATGCACTAGACATATTCGACGTTTTTACCTCCAAATTTAGACGACGCTATTAATAAAATGACTCTGAATTTCATTACAATTTGATCATATTTGGTATTTGGTTGTTTCATGTCTCATGCTCTTTTCTGTTTTTTGATCATCCATAAACATCAACATAAAATTCCTGATTCATTACATAACTTTGCATTTTGTATCCGTCCTAAACGTTGGTATCCTTCACCATTCATCATCCATCATTCGTCATTTTCATAATAATTAGTAAAAATAATTAGAGCACAAAATATCAATACCAAAACCAAACGTACATGTATTTTTTTCTAAGGATCGTCAAGTTGCTTGCTTTGTGTCGTCACAATGGAATGGAATTGGCTATTGACATTTGACATTGTGCATTTTATTCTAATGAGACGTTTATGCACTTTTATGTAACTGTATCAGGTATCAGGTAAATATTTTCTGTTTCATGTTTTGTCATGTGGTCACATAAATAAAAAAATAAATGCTCTTGTTTCATCGCACTACGAAGCACAATGTAAATGGTAAATGTAGTTCACTTATTCAACTGTTTACTTGGTCAGACTTGGCACTCGATACTCGACGCTCGCCATTTCACATCTCGTCTCTTGTCTCGTCATGTCACGTTTCTCAACTTTTACTCTCGTAAATTTTTTAATCTAATTATTTTCAATTCTCAATACTCAATGCACTTTGTCGATCCATCGATCGGTCGATACTTGTTTTTGATATTGATATTGCTCTCATTATGATTGAATATTGTTTTTCTTGTCAATAAAATATAATTGACATTTCACATCTGATCTGATCTGGATTCTGGTCGAGTAATTATAAAATGACTTGTTGTTTAGCTATTTATGCCGCTGCCGTCGTCTTCGTTGTCTTTGTCTTTGAACTGCCTTTTTTAATATCAAATTGATGGCATAACTTTTGTTTGTGTTTTTTGTCTTTATTTATTTTTTTCTTGTAGGTTGTGCATTGTACATTTTATGCTAATTAAAAAGTAACTAAAACAAGTTTGATGTGAAACATAAAAAAATCACTGTCACTATTTTATTTTTTAAATTGTCACAATTCGACGCCACTCAATATTTTTATACTCAGTTTGTCAGGATATTTCGCGAAGAATTCCAACTTTTCGATTTTCGTTAGTTATCACATTTTTTTTGCATTTTCACTTGTAACTCATAAAGTATTTCAAAAGGATTTCAAAATTGAAGGTGGAAATGATGGTTGTTTTTAGTTTTTACCACCCGGATCCAGAGTAGCTGTGAGAAACGGAGCTGCTTCCACTCCCGTAAGAATAGGCGAAGGTCAAAGGATTTTTTTGGCCATTTGGAGCAGGGACGGCGAAAGCATTCCCACTAATTCTCAATCCATTTTCAAGGGCGACTGGACTGGACAAGACTTGTTTTTGGACAACTGGTACTTGTACTTGTTGTCGTACAGCTTGGAATTGTACAGGGGCGGCAGCAACGACTTGTTGTTGTTGTTGTTGGAAAACTTGGACTGGAGCTGGAGCGGGATTAACTCTGACTTGAGTGACGAGTGGAGCATAGGATTGTTGTGGAGCGGCTGCTTGTTGTGGAATATAGTTGACTTGAGCCTGGGCGAGTTGCGAAAGTTGGATTTGTGGAGCGGAAAGTTGAACAGGGCGAATTTCTTGAGCTCGGGCATATTGAACGTGTGATGGAGCATAAGCAAAAGCAGGCTGAGCGTGAACATGGGTTTTGATCTCAGGTGCTCTGTATTGAAAGGTTGGGGCTCCGTAGACGATATTTGGCTGAGCCTGGGCAACGGCAACGGGAACTTGTTGACGGTATTCGGGGAGAACAAGAGGTTGACGGCTGAGGGCAATTTGAGGAGATTGGACAACATGAGTTTGTTGGATGACTTGTCTTTGAATCACTGGGAGTTGAGTTTGAACTTGATATTGAAGTGGAGCGGCTGCTTGTTGTGGAATGTAGTTGACTTGAGCTTGGGCGGGAACAACAACTTGTCGTTGAACTTGTGGTACTTGGAATTGCACGGGAGAGAATTTCCTTGAGGCGGAAAATGTGAATCCGGGTGTTCCGTATGAAAGCTGAAAAGATGTATATGACACCCCATGTTTTAGTTTTTTAGGCATAGAAATTTAAAGCAGCGAGGAAAACTAAAAGGAGAAACTTACCCCATAAGCATCAGCGGAAGAGCTTCCATAGCTGTATCCTCCAGAAACGACTTGTTTCACTGGAACTGGAGCTGGAGCTGCCTGGATGTATTGTTGGGGCTGTTGGACATATTGTTGAGGTTGTTGAACAAACACCTGTCTCAAGGGTTGAGGTTGGACTTGAGCAACAATCTGTTGTCTAACGGGCTTTGGCTGAGCTTGAACAACGACTTGACGAAGAGGTTGTTGGACTTGTTGAAGCTGTTGGACTTGTTGTACTTGTTGGATATATTGAGGTTGTGGTTGTGGTTGAACAAAAACTTGTTGACGAACTGGAACTGCAACTGGAGCCGGAGCAACGGCAACAGGAGCGGCTTGGGCGACAACCTTCTTAACAACTTCCTGTTTCACAGGATGTCCATAAGAGTAAGTAATGACGGGTTTAAATCCCTCTTCATCAGCAGTGTAAGTGACGGTACGTAGTGCTCCATTTGGTTCTAAAACACTAAAAACAAAACACACAGTTCATTTAACACGCCAAGATAGGTTTTTCATTGCAGATTTGTATTCCTTCGGCAGTTTATAATTGTTATAGAATATCGGATATTCAATATCCTATACTTTCCAGGGTTGATACTTAAACTAAAGGTGCCGCTAAAGGTTATTAAATAAATTAGTCGGCGTCGAACTATTGACTTCTTTTCTTTGCATTCGGCACAATCGCTATTTTGAGCATTGCGTAATTTCCTTGATTTTGTATTATATTTTGTGTTCATTGATAATTGTACGTGTCATTTTCTGTCACCAGTTGCCACTCGCCACTTTCATTGTTTCACAGAGATAGAACGTGGAATTAATTTTTTCTTTTTTCTTTGTATTGTCTTTATCTTTGCCATTAACCGTTTTTTTTGTCATTGCATTCTACATTCTAAGTTGTAGTACAGGAGGCAGGATGAACAGTTGTCCGTTGCATTAAAAATTCAATATTCAATGTAATTTGCCTATTTGACTGACATATTATTTGCAATTTATTATGGTCACTTGTAAATTTAACCGACAAATATAGATTGTAGAATAAGTGAACAGGGAAGGTACCTTTTTGTACCTTATAAATGGCGAGTCATGTAGAGCGGATTTGGATTTGGAAGGAGGATTTAACATGTTGCACTTTGCATTGAATTTTAATCAGAATATGGAATACAAAATACCACACGTTTGCAATCAGCAGAACACAAAGTGTAAAGTGCAGTTTGCTGCTCAGTGAGCGTTGAGCGTCGAGCGTGCAATAAATAAAACAATGGAAAACTGAAATGGTAAAGACAAAGACAAAGACCAAAACAAAATGAAGAAGAAAACGCAAATGAAAACGATTGAAGGTTATTTTCCTCACGGTTGGATTCATTTCCTTTTACAAAGTAAAGCTAATAAAACGTGTTTAAAAAGGTAAATTGTAGCTGGATTAAAAATTAAAAGAATAAAATGATAAAGGTAAATGGGAGTATTTTATACAGAAAACATTTGTTTCTCTTATGTGTTATGTCACAAGTCAAACTTGAAACTCAAATTCAAACTCAAACTGCATCCATGATCATCTTTATTTGGAATGTGACATTCAAAGTCAAAGTTTCAACTTGGATTTGGACTAAATGCTCATTTATTCATTGTTTTTGATGGTTCATGGTAAAAGTTAACAATAATTGCAATCCAATCCAATAAAAAGACAAAGAGCAAACAGTTTGACTATTATAATTTTTATCGAGTCATTGACAATTGTGTGATTTATTCCTACATGACATGAACAACGGGACTGAAATGAAGTGGATGCATTTGGTGTGATTTATTTGAGCATTGAGCACTGAGCACACGTGTTTGCAGTTTACAATTTAAACTCAAAGCTCAAAGTCTCACCTTCAGCTATGAAATTATTGGTATTATTATTATGCTTTTATTCGCGGACAACATGGGCCATTATTATAATTAGGAGTAAATGATAAATGAGAAATGTT
>JAQGBH010004128.1:0-17712 GCA_034698265.1 Sminthurinus aureus | reverse complement strand
CCGTTCGGGCTCCAATAAAACTTGCAGAGTCTAATGCATTTAGAATGAGAGTCAAAAGGTCTACTGCCCGTTAACAATTTTATTTAGTTAATATAGTTAGTTTACTTTAGAAAAACCCATATAAACCGATTTTGCAATAGAGTAATTTTCTTTTGCAAGTTCAGAATCGTTTTGTCCGTTTCTCAGCCAAAGATGAACATTTTTGATCGAATAAACCTTATTAAATTACTAGTTTCAGACTGAGCAATAACGTTTACTTGGAAAATACCTAAATCAAACTGATAATTTTCTCACAAAATCAAAGAATGGTCATTTTTTACAAAATTTCAAGAATAAAAATTTTATATCGTAACTACAGGATTCTGTGACTTTTCAAATTTGTTAATTGTTACATATTTTTTTACAATCTCTGTTTCTTTTTCAACTGGATTTAATAAATCGAATAAAATGGTTTCTGATTCCTAGCGGGAAATGAGAAAAACCAAGCAACATGGAAAATTGAAGGGGAGGCAGATATTGAGGCAGACGGAGAACGGACCATTGAAATTGACAAGTATAATCGAGTCAAAAGAATGGCGGGAAAACCCAACGGCAAAAATGGGGCAAAAACTTTAAGTTCAAAAACCACGTCAACAAGAATATCAAATGGAAACTTGAATTCAAAGCCAGCTGCAGAGACAAAGTCAAAGACAAAGACAAAGCAAATGGCAGCACAAGCCCCTAAAAAGAAGACAACTACAGCCAAACCGCCGAGCCGCTCAAGTGATCTAAGAAACTCGGACTACACCAGAAAGCAGGACCCTCGTGGTGGTGGTGCCAGCAAAAACAAAAAGTACACAATTTAATTGTTATTTTTCTTGATGACTTAATTTTGGTGTCATATTTGTACTGTAGTTTATATCTTTTATATGTATACGCAACAACTTCTTTCATTAATTTCAATTTTCAATATCTAGGCCACAGTTGGTAAAAACTCAAAGTAATCGGCAAGCAAAGAGCCTCGCTTTAAAACAAACTGCAAAAAAACCACCCACCGCAACGGTAAAAATCCTCACATCAGGAAGTGTTCCCATGACTGAAGCAGATCACAATAGTCAAAATGTGAATACAGCTGGTATATATCCAGGTGGAATCGAAATGGGCGGAGAAGAACATGATAAAATTTTAAGCAAGTTTACCAAATTTTTAGACAAGAAACATGAGCGGAGTGCCAAATTTAACACCCCAGGCCAACAACGTAAAGGGAAAGGACGGACTAATCCAATCACAAAATCGGATATCAAAAGCGGAGATGTCCAAGAAAATGTTGACCGTCGACTGGCACATCCCAAAAATGGAGCTAATGCTGGATCCATCAAACATTCAAAAAGCCGGCTAGGGGTTTCCAAGGATGTCAAACCCGTCTTCCATAAGGGAAAAGAAGGGCCAGGTAATGAAATGATGATGGGAGTTCTTACCGCAGAAGCAGAGGATGGAAGAACTAAAACATTTGTGGCCACTTCTGGACAAACCCTTCACGATTATGAGAAAATATCGCCAACGGCTATCAACCAAAAAAAGGGTCAACTTATTCCAATGCAATACAAGGAGGGTGGGGTCTCTTTTGACAGCACTCCAGTAGAAGGCAAGCCTGTTGTCAATGTATTGACTGGTGAGACGTCTAAAACGGCAGTTTGTACCACAGAATGTGCCGCTCAAAAACTTTTATCAAACCTTGGTGACCACGTGAAGAAAACCCCAGACTTTAAAGTGAGGAACATTTCCATGACAGAAAAGTTTTACAAACAATCAGGAACAAAAGCGAAAATTCGAAATCAAAGCACAATTCAAGCTGTCAACTCCTGTCCCGCTTGCCAAAAAACCCTTCCCCATTACTTTGACAAAAAACCAAAGAAAACCACTTCGAAACCAGAACATTAACAATATTATCACAAGATATTTTATTATGCTAAGTTTTCTTGAAAACATCTTTTGCCGTTATCTGTCTGCCATTTTTAATTACTCTAATTTTGATGCCCAATCAGCAAGAAATTCCATGAAGTATTGTAATACTTCTTTGCCTATTGAGTTTTGGTTGGAGAAGCATTGTAATACAAATTAGGATTTTTTTATTATTGATTTAAGTAAAACATAAATTTAAATGTTTTATTCTGCATTTTTTTCTAAATCACGTGCTCATTAATTTTAGTTTCATATTTTGCATGGCAACTAAACTTTTATTGAATACAAGATGGGCCAGCCTGAATTTTTCTTTGTGACTGACTTTGGGGGACAAGTTTGCATAGAAATAATTTTGAATAAAATAAATTTTATTTAAAATTATTGGTTGCATGTTATAACCAGTGCACTATATACACACGTCCCCCACATTTAGTCACAAAAATTACAATAGAAAACTTCAGATTGGACCACGTTCTGTACGATAAAGGTTTAGTTGCCATGGATATTTTGGCCAAAATTTATAAACATTTCTGATTTTTCCCTCTGCCCCATTTTTTTCCAATGAGGATTTAGCCAAAATAGCACACACATTTTATCTCACTTTAGAATTAATGCATTCATTTTGGTCCGCTAATTTCCACTTGAACCAGTTGATACTAAGGTATCAACTGTTTTGGGAAATCAAGGTAAAAGCTCTGTCGATGAGCGACAACGTCAAATCTGACAAGGAAATTGAGATTGGGGCAATCTGATCCTTCCTTCCGTAGCCAAATTTCCCACCGTAAAAACTGAAAACATGTAGATTGTATTTTGTAGATCCATCAAGTTGGCCCAGACAAAAATAAAATTCAGTGCCATTCTCGGCAAAAAAAACAAAACTTCAAACCGTCATAACATGAAGTATTTACGAGTGTTCAAGATGAGAATTTTTCCAACAATTTTATCATTCACCTTCTAGTTTTGTTTTTGGTCCACTTTTTAGCCCCGTAAAAGCTCCAAGTTGCTTAATTCTCACAGAAACATTGCCAGGATTTTGTTTCTCGTATTAACTATTGTCAGTGTAGCCGCTTAAATTTGTTCGACCATTTAGTGCGGCGGAAAAGTGCAAATACGCCAACAATGGAGAGGGCGAGTGGGATTTCAAAAATGAACGCGAGTTTTCAATTTTATTCAATTAGCCGTAATCCGTACATTTAACATCAAAATCACTATCAAAGTGTTGTGCTTGCTGAAATTTAAACTGATTGAATATTTTTTAATTTGCACTGAAAATTCTCAAATCTTGTTTGTGTTTCGTTTTGATTTGCAATTTCTTTCTTTGTTCTCACCTCCAAAAGGGTAATCGAAAAGGTTATCGAGAATGCAGTTCAGGTTTCTATTCCAAATTCCTATTACAAGTTGGCCACTCCGATAGTCGGAGACTCCCGAGCTCTCGAGTCTCAACCGGTCAAATACCACCAAAGCTCTATTTATTTACTTTTAAATTTACTTACACGATTCTCACCAACAAGTAACAATTATCAATACACTAAATCCACTATACTAACTTCTATTCTGTTGAAATAACTCTTTTCTACAGAGATTGGGAAGCCGAAAAATGTCCAGAGATTTGAGGAAGCAAATAAAAAAATAAACGTGTGATGCAATGAAATCAAAGCCACTAGCCACCAACTGGATTCGGTCTCGCTGTGTCAAGTGTCAAGTTCAACTGGAAACGCAATGCAAATCAACATTTAATTTAAGTCAAGGAGTATTGGATTTCGGAGTTTGGCTAAATAGTAATCTTGAAATCAGAAATAAGAGTCTATTTGCTTTTGTACATGTACCTTCATAAAAAATGTTATTGTTTTCGATGAGAGTCTAATGAGAATCTAATGGTACACTTTAATACGATTTTAATACGACTTGGATCGGAAATCTAACTGAATTTCATCAAACATCAATGAGAATTTAATCCATTTCCATGGAAATCTCACTACATACATATGAAATTCAATATTTTAAGGGAAACTTTAGACTTTAGTAGCATTTAACGGGCATTGGAACTTTAGACTCTGATTCTAAATACATTAGAAAATTTGTACTATCTTTGGAGCCCAAGCGGCTGAATGGATTTTCATGATCTATATACCAAAAAATAGGAAATCGCTTCGTGCATACGCTAATTATCATTAAAATCCTCGACTTTGTCTCAGCTAGTTGTAGTTTAATTTTCCCATCCAAGAAAATCGAGTGTGTACATAATTTCCATTGGACACCAATGACAATCAACAAAAACAAACAATAAATAAACAAATAAACAAACTTTCCTCGGATGGGAAAATTAAACTACAATTAGCTGAGACAAAGTCGAGGATTTTAATGATGATTAGCATATGCACGGAGCGATTTCCTATTTTTTGGTATATAGATCATGAAAATCCATTCAGCCGTTTGGGCTCCAAAGATAGTACAAATTTTCTAATGTATTTAGAATGAGAGTCAAAAGTTCCACTGCCCGTTAAGTAGCAACTTTCAAAAACTGAATTTAAATGAATTTAAAAAAGAAAATCCTAATAATAATATAATTACCGTGGCTGGATCTCTATTAACAGAAGCTGTTAAACCTGCTGCAGATGAACCTTTGCCTGAAGTGTAGATTCCAATTGGTGAAACTTTTTCAACAAACTTTAGCAATTGAGATTTGGCTGTTCCAGGATCTCCAAGTAGTAAAAGATTGATGTCGCCTCTTCGATTAAGTCCATCAGGAAGACGTTTTCTGGAACCTAAATTACACACACAATAGTTTAGTATGTAAGAAATGCATGTTATTTTACGTATTTGTTTTTAATTCTCAAAACACCTATGGTATTTTTGTTTACATTTAAAACAGAACATCTAAAATAATAAATAATATTATGTTTTATAAGTACCGCTAAACAAAAGACATGCAATAGCTTTCTTGATGTCTTGTGAACCATAAATACTGGGTGCAATTGATCGAGCAATAATGTCACAACAATCTGGATTATCAGCTAGTTTACGGAACTCATCTTCTTCGGCTGCAGTATAACTGACATGAGATGACCGTCCTGAACCATCCATTTGTAATTCTATCCCAACAACTCGAATGTATGGAAATTTTACACCAACTGTAACTTTATCTTGAGCTGATCTCTATAATTTAGAATGAATTAGAAATATTAATCATATTGTAAATAATTAAATATCACACCATGTTTCCCTTCTAATTAAAGTTTAAATTTAATTTTCATAAAATCAAATAATATACAAAAACATACTTTAGTTGGTTGTGTTGATTTCTTGATTGCATAAATTCCTGTTATTGTTACACGATTACCGGGTACAGCTCTCTCACATAAAAATCTACACAAGCAAATATAAATTACGTATTGTATTATTCATTGTGAATTTCTAAAAAATGTAATACTTATTTTGTTTCAAGTACAAAAAAAAGAAGAATATCGCTATATTATTAATTTATAAATTTACCTGTCCAAATACAACTGAATATGACGAGGCATTTCTCCAGATGGAACTATGTTCAAAGAAGAAGAAGAAAAAGTATAATAAGAAGTTGTACTACTATTACAATAACTAATAATATTACTACTACTGAAATCACATAGCTTTTATGGCACACATTACATAGTATATATTATATATTATAATATCGCAAAGTAAATAAGTACCTGATTCAGGTGCTTCTTGAAGTTTCAAAGTTTGAAAATCAGCACAAACACATTTATCAGGCATAATAAAATATGGATCAAGTGGACATTTAGCATCACCAACTTGTGCGCCCCTAAAATATATTATAACAAAGACACAAATGTATAAACATACGAAAAAACATCATATAAACATGCATATATAGATAATAGATAATTTTAGAACAAAAAATATATACAACATTCAAACAAAAATTATTTCTTACTGGTTTGATTGGCATTTACGAGGTAATGCATAACCCTCCAATCCTGGTTTAATATGACAATTTGGGAGGACATTACGACAACTTCTACACATTAAAGACACTTGTACAGCTTTTGAACGAATACCAGTCGCAGTCAATACAATACCAGAAACTTTTACAAGTCGTGATATATTTTCAGACTATAAGCAAACCAAAAAAAAAAAAGAAAATATAACACAAAATCATTTAACTATTAGTTTTATTTTATTTTCTAAAATCTAAAATACGAAACTCAAATAACAAAGACTTACTTTGAGTTCTCGTAAAGGAATAGGATTAGATTCAGTTGTCAACATGATTTGAATATTTTCAACAATTTCTTCTCCTTCAGGTCGTGGTTTTGTAATCTCATCAGCACATTCTTTTGCAGCATCTTCAAATATAGGTACATACTCGGTTGGGTTTTTAATAAGACGGTCAGCTAAATCCTCATCAAAACTTGACACATCTTCAACATTCACATCCAACCAATACTGACCGGTATTATAATTCCTCTTCAAATTATCCCTAAAAATTTAAGAATATTTCAATTATTCCTTATTATACCTAAACCTCTTTTATATCAAACATCCAACACTGTATTATGTATGATGTACTTTATTCCCATTTGAACTACGTACAATACATGCAAAATACTCGCAATTACTTTTGTATTACCTGTATTTATAGCAGAAATTTCCTTCTTGAAATTGACGTAAAAATTCTTTAAATTGTTTTCTAGCTGTTTGTGCATCCAGAACAGAACTAAATCCATTTTCAGACATATTATCGTCATCTTCTGCTCTTCTACTACCGGATGTCCAAACTCCTTGTTGATCAAATCCAGACATTTTTCTACTCAAACACAATCAACAAAATAAATTCACAAGGTAAGTAAAATGTAAAATTACACACAAAAGACCGCATATACATATAAAATATTAAATCCAATAAGTAGCATGCAGCTTGACATTTGATCTAATAACAACAGTATAAATGACAAAATTAGTACAAGTTCAATCAATTTTACTTACGAGTCTTTGTTGGTGGACAAATTTCACGATGAATTAACAAAGTTTTTGTTAATTGTAATGAATAATTAAAGTAAAATGATAGAAAAAAGTAAGAGTAAGTAGATAAAGAACTAATGTTGCAGGCACTTGTGTTTCATATGAAATAAAGGAAACTCATTCTTTTACATGCACGTACATATCCTGTCATTTTGGAGCGAAAAAAAACAAAGGCATCCCGCTCAGTCATTGAAAATGAACGATGAAAATATATAAATTTTTTTACAGAAATGTGAGACAAAAAAGATAAATCTCAATTAAAAATAAATGCCACAGACATGTTGAAGAGCTTGTTTGTTTTTGTATTCTTTTTTTATTTCAAAACTTGTTAAAAATTTAGACGTTTTTTTTGTTTTTCATTTGAGAAAATATATATTTTGTATAATGTTGAAGTTAATAATCTTTTTAATTGCATAATAATAATTATTGTCATTCAATATCCTTCTTTTTTAGTTTTTTCAAAATTTTTAATTCCATACGACGTGTTTCAAGTCCCAAGCTATTTAACATTTCGGATAAAACATTTAAATTTTTATTGGATCCTCCTCCTCGATGTTCTGTACATAAAAGAGATGAATCTGAAAATAAATAATACATAAATAGTAAAAATGTGAGGCAAAATGATATTAAAAATATTATGAAACCTTTGGTTTTGACATTTTTGAATGAAAAAATACATGGTAAACGCACATAATATTATATGTTTTCTTTTGAGCTATAATATAATTATATATTATATTTGAATTTGAAGTAATTAAATATAAAAATATAAAAAATAATGTTGCCAACTACGAACTTGTACCAGATTGTGTTTCTAGTCGTTTTTGTACAGTGGGTATTGGAGGACTACTTGTTTTTCTCATGTGACGATGATGACTGATATTATTATGATTATTATGCTGATGGTGAAGTGGAGGAGAATTTTCTTGGTCTTCTATTTGCTGTTCAGGTAATGGTGTGAAGGTACCATCATAGTCATTATTATTGTCTATAGAGAGACAAAGAAAACAAAAATTGGGTCAATACTCAATACGCCCCTTTTTAGTGTTGAGCAAAATGCACATTGTCCAATTTTGTACACAAACAACATTTTTTAGTAATTTTGTATTCTGTATATAAGTAAGGTAAATATTATTACGATTAGGATTATGCAAATCTCCGTCACCGGAATCTTGATGGTGATGATGATGTTCCTGATATTGAGTTTTTTCTCGTATTACTTCTTCTCGTTGATCTCTTTCCATATTTCCGAGGATTTCTCCATTTATTCTCATGACCTCTCTTCTGTTGGCTCCTCTTTGACCCTCCTGTAGTACAGAGAGATATACAAAATACAAAGCATAATGTATACAGTAATAAATTATACATGGAAAAGATAAGTACATTCTAATCTCTCCTCTTTGACTCTTTGTCTACATATCCTCTTCTACTTTTTCTCAGTTTCAACGCATATATGTAAATATATGTGTGCTTTTCAGATGCGTGTTATGTTTTATTCAGTGTAAAAATACATCATTATCATTCTGACACTGAATCGTGTTTACATTCGTTTGACTTGAATCTAAATTCTAAATAAGTTAATGTGGATGGTGGATTAACTTTGAGTTTTTTGCTGCATTTTGTAGTTTGTATAAGATTTGCTTTCACCACCAACTATATTTTTTGCAGTTAGGTACATATATGCAAAACAGCAGAACACTTTATTATTTAGGTATGTGGGAACTATTATGTCAAATGTCAATATAGATTGACCCTGACGAACTTTTGTACTATCTAAATGGCAAATGGGAATTGCAAAATTTCGCAAAATTTTTTATTTCACTGTAAAATGTACAATACCATAATTCAACATCTATATTATTCTATATATTTTGTGTGTGTGTTCATTTTTTGTGCCTGTCTGTGCCGTAAAAATTTCCTAAAACTCAAAGTTGCGTTTTATACCCAGTAATAATACTTTTATACTTTCTCTCCTTTGGAATAGTTTAGTTTTCTCTTTGAATCAGTAACAATAAAAATGTTATTGATTTTTAGTCATAATATGCAGCATACAGTATACTGCACGGTTACCGAAACTGAAAATTGATAAGAAACAAAAAGCTAAAAGCTAGAAAAAGGCTCCGCACAGCTTTTTGCATACTATTTTTACCACCATTACGAGTACTATTTCCATAAAAGTATTTTATTGAACAGTGTGGCAATGCTCAAAACTTCTGCATATTATTGCTGATTGCTATTTGTACTATGCCTGAGATCTAAGAAGTGGAATTACAATATTATATAATATATTATGAAGCAACATCGGATTTTGAATCACTAATGAATTTGTATTCTCCATAGACCACAGACCATAGACAGATATTGCATTACAGATTACAGATTGCAAACAATCAATATTAAATTGCAATCCGTAACAAAAAACATGTACAATGCACACGTAATACTTCTATACATATGTATATTGTACAATGTACATCTAATCCCGTATACTGTACAGTGTACACTAGCATATTATCCTATGAAATATGTACATTGTGCATTGTGTAGAAACAGTTTTTATACTTACTCTGTGGGACTCTTTTTCAACTTCACCTCTCATTCTATCGTCATACTCTCGAATCCTCCTCTCCAATTTCTCTTCTTCTTCCCGTTCTTTCAGTGCTTTCTCTTCTTCATCCTTTTTCTTTTGGATTATTTGTCTTCTTAGTTCTTCTTTATAAATGGCCGTTTTTAGTGCAGGGTCTGGAAGTTGGTCTGAAGTCTGGAAATTGGAAATACACACACACACACATATTATACTTGGTACAAAATACAAAATATTACACAAGTAGTTACATCTTACATCCAAACATACTGATAATACCCGTATCAGATATAACATATACGGTGAGTGAACAGAAAACTACAATCTCTGTACTCTGTAATACTATATGTGTCAAAAATATCTCAAAACTTTATCCATAAATCATCCTCATCTTTCATACGTACTACGTACATAGCAGAAGTAGTACATGAAAGTTTAACCATATCCATACTTTTGTATTTCATTTTTCATGCTAGGTACTCACAAAGTATTATACATGGAGGATTGGAGGATATTTGAAAGAGACAAAATGGAGCATGTTTCTCAACTTTTTACTTTTAGATTTCAGATTTTAGTGTTATACATTATACATAATACGATACACAACAACATGAAGAATAAAAATAACTAAAAGTTATACAGATAGTAGGATGAATTTTTTGCATTACATATAAAATATAAATATAAATGACAATATTAATTATTGCTCATTTAAAATTCTGAAATTCTAAGCATAGAAAATAGAAACTATCCAAAATACTCAATAATTACTGACCCAGAAAGAGTGTATAACTTTCGCGTAATAAAAAAGAAAAAAAGTTGTTATTGATTATTGATTGAAAAACTGGATGTCTAAAAATACTTAATTCTGAATTTCATTTACTTTGGTCTTAATCCGGTTTTGGGGGAATCAAGAATTGAGAATCTATTACAGGACGAACTCAATATTTTCACAGGTAAATAAAGGTGTCTCTACTGACATGTGTTAAGTACTGAGGATGATTTATTGTTTCATGGTGATTTTATCGGTACTTTGAAATGGGAATCGAGAATTGAGTAATGGTTTTTTGTTCTCTCTCTCTCTTTTGTCTTACCTGCCAAGTATACTGTTTTAATGGGAGTTCTTCAATTAATTTATCAAGATCCTCTGGCAGTTCTGGACCGGATGGATTTGGATTTGGTACTTGAATATTGGAAAATGGTTTTCCGGATAAACTAACATTTGGAACTTGGTGTTGATTTTGTGGTTGACCATTTCCGTTATTTCCTTGATTTTGATTTTGATTTGGATTACCAGGAGATGAAAAATTTGGACGTAATTGTTGAAGTTTACCAGAATTTTTATCAGCCCAACTTTGTTGATTAGGATTACCTTGCCATGGATCTACGATATTATACATAAAACATCATTATAACCGTAGTTTTTTTTGGTAATTCATAATGCAATTAAAAAATGTCATCGTTGAAAATCGTAGACTTTGTACTTTTATGCAGTATTTATTATTTGCATGGATGAGGAAAATACCTACTCGGATTGCCATTAGGGTTTAACGGAGGTCGTTGTGGTTGCATTCCGTAGCCGGGATGAGTGGGAGGAGGAGGATAAGCGGGTTGAGGAAAGAAAGGTGGTGGAAATGGCACTGCATAAGGCATCATTGGAGGAGGGACAGGAGAATGATGAGGCATCATTTGCCATGCTGGAGTTGCTGGTGCAGAAGATACTGGAGGATGATGAGGTGCTGGATAAGTACCCCAAGGGCTATTACTATTACTACCACTATTTTCAAAATTAGAATTTAAATTATTGTGACCATTTGATGGAAATCCACCTCCATTTTTTGAGGATGGGTCTCCAGGTCGTTGTTGTTGTTGTTGCTGCTGTTGTTGTTGTTGTACATGTACATGATTTTTCATAGCAGCTGAAAATGATTCATTACGATTTGAAGCACCCATATTTTCTTTTCTACCATTCGCTTCTGCATTCATTTCCGACTGTCCGAGTCTCATGCCCATCTCAAGTGAAGAGAGATTAGATGACAAGCATTTGGGTGGAATGTAGGTTTTTGCTTGAGCGTAACTGGCTCCTAGTGGATGATCATTGACATCCTTGTCACGCCGTTGTTCTTCCTCTCGACGAAGCTTTGACTGCTCAATTTGCTTCTGAAGATCTTTACGATAGTCTTCTTTTGCTGCTTTTGCTTCATGTGAAGTTGTTGTGCCTACAAGAAAAGAAAAGAAAAACATACATCACATGAAATACAGCAAACAACCGAAACCAAAATCGACGGAAAAGCTTCAAGTGTCAAGTAAATCCAATCGTTTAACAGTTCGTTACACACTCTACTCAAGCAGAGATAACACTAATCGAAAAGTATTCACCATCTTTTTTTCGCTATAATTCATGATTCAAGAAGTAGAAGAAAAAGAACAAGCCTAAGCACAAATAACAGATAATAGAAGACGAACTGGAATTATTACTCATTTACTCACACAATCCAGGAGTACCCATTGATGCCCACGGACCAGCTCTTCCTCTCCGGAAGTGCCCTTGAGCAGCTTGATTTGCTGTTCCCAAACAAGAAACTCCAGCTGGTGCTACTCCAAATATTCCAAACCCATTTGAAGCCATTTGAGGGTAAATTACCGGCATGTTTGGATTATTCGGATTTGGATTGGGAAATGGTGACATTCTCTGTAAACTCTGGAATTTTGCCTCCCCAAAATCCTGTTTGCCCATTGCTGCTTGGGCTCTCCTTATCGGTGTTGACGGCCTCTCCTGACCAAACATTTTCCTCTGGGTATGCATAACTGGATTAGGATTCTGGATGCCGTACGGAAGAGCTGCTACACAATTTACACGTGCGTCATCTCTAGATAAAAAAGGAAAATGTTTATCATAAAATGATAATCATTTATTACACTACACATTTCAGTAAAAGGAATGGATTCAATAAAAAATAGAAATTATGCAACCTTTTATATCCCGGTAGACATGAAACGGTAGAATCTGAAGCCAAGGACTCGGCGAGACGATCCTTCATTTCATCTCGACTCGGACCAAATCGCGGTTTGAGTGCATCCGGAATGGTAGCAAGTGGATTAGACAGTGAACCAAGTTCTGCACCCGTATTGTAATATCTCACTGGATAACCACCAGCACCAGCACTGGCGGGGCCTAAAACATGACTACCCATTCCATCTCCCATTCCTCCATGGTGCAGCATGTTTGCCTGTAAATATTTTCCAACTGAGTTGACAATCACTATTATTGTGGAATATATTAATCATATTATTATTATACTACACTACAATATAGTTTACTAATCTACCTATTTCGATAGCATATATCCTACAAAAATAATAATATTATGCACTACATACTACATAATTAACAGGTATATGCATATTCACAAAAAAAAAACAAATTTCAGACACTCATTGGGCTGACTTTTCGATTTTCAATATATTACCTATTCTAATAATATGAATTTTGCGATACGGTTTCTTTCCTTTTTGTGCAATGTATATCAATTCTTAGTGCCTTTATTTACACACCTAACAACTTAAAGTTTTACATGCATAAATGTGAGATATTATACTTTATACTTTATACTAG
This sequence comes from Sminthurinus aureus, assembly GCA_034698265.1. Taxonomy (NCBI): domain Eukaryota; kingdom Metazoa; phylum Arthropoda; class Collembola; order Symphypleona; family Katiannidae; genus Sminthurinus; species Sminthurinus aureus. The sequence continues at coordinate 4,546 of JAQGBH010004128.1, read as the reverse complement.
TAGGTAATAGGTCATGGGAAATTGGAAATGCAATTTATTGAAAAGTTCAAGATATGTTGGTGACTGGTGGCATTGTGAAAGCTTGAAGTTATAACGCTGAGTATTTTCATCCTAGGAAAATCCATAAACAACTTACGAGTAAGGCACTTCACTTGTATCTCGAATTTAGTGTCTGAGACATTCAAGTGTATTGTGTAGGTATGGAGGAGTACTGTATTCTTATTTGTTATTTGTCATTCATGATTCATTGTCAATATAGTCAATAGTGTCTCTATTCTTCGTTGTTTGACTTTTGACTTTCCAATTCTCAATTTCAAGCTAGATTCACGGTACTTATAATTTGTACATGGATACAACAAACATGCATGAATAACTTCTGACATGTAATCTATAAAATAAATGACATATTCTACTTTGTACTGCTCTGCTTTGTCATGAGATTCCCAATTCCCAATTTACTTTCAAAAATAAAAAATAAAAACCAAAATGCATGAAGAAAGTGGTTGACAAAACAGATATGTTCATTTTAGCAGCTGGGAGATTCGTCGTAAAATTATAAAAAATGTTGGTTCTGGACTCCGGACTCTATTAGAAATTAGAACACGAGTATTTTAACAAAACCTTTGGATAAAAAGTGAAATCTTTATTACAAATTATTGTACAGATTGGCCAAGACTTTCCATGGGTAACGAAAAACAAAAACCCTTGAACAAATACAGATATAAATATGTTCGTTTTGAAAACAAACACAAGTACGGCACGCGGCACGGTACAGCTATTTTTCATTCTCATCAGTTCACTTTTCACTTTTCGTCTCACCACATACCACATTTTAAAATTTATTTTGCTTCTGAATTCGGAACTCTAAAATTGCATGTGACACGTGACATTGAGCTCCTCGATTTTCGATTCTAATTTTGCTTGGAGCTTGGAACTTAGAACGGAGAAGAGAACATGAAACACAGAACGCAAAAAAATTAGAAGAAAATAAAAACCAAATTGATCAAGTTGAAGAATTTCTAATTTTTAGCTCTTAGCCTTTAGTATGTTTCGATCTTCGGTAGGTCACAACAATTTCCGGCAAGAAAAAAATCAGCGTGACTTTTCAAATGAAAAATGGTTTCCTTTAAAGAACGGATCACAGATTATATAAATACTTCAAACGACAAATAACAAACAAAAAGTTTTTGAAAGTTGTTCATCTGTCATGAAAAATGTCAGAGACAGAACTGAAACAGATTATGGTAAATATTGAAGAATCTTTATAAAAACTTCTTTATCTTTTTGTTTGTGTAATGAGTCTGGTGATATTGATCTCATTTTTTATATTCTGTAAATATAATTAATTTAGGTGTACGAGGCGGCAGCATTAGTAGTCACACCCTTTGCTATACTACTGTCGTACCTTGCTATTGTACTACTGGGAGTGACCTCCCCACTCGGTGGAATCCTTTTCATCATTTACTTTTATATAATACTCAAAGTAGCTGACGCCAACTTTTATCCAGAGGACATTCCCACTCGCATCATGCTCGTAAGTTCAAGAAAATTACTAAGTACGAAGCAAGTGCTGTGTTAATTATTCATTATCCATTAGATTAACTATTGTTATTTACTATACAGTAACTATTCAACTTAAATCATGCAACCTGATATGATATAGTAATAATATTATCTATTATCATTGTTTTTTTCTAGCTACGTCTACTAATCGCAGTGCTCGTCGTTGGTGCCGCAATGGGTATTCAAAATCCAAAGAAATCTTTTAACAATGTGTATCTGCCGTACCTAATTAAAAAAGAAAGTTATGCAGAGGCCGCTTCATCCTGCTTCCTTGGTCTACTGTTCGTCGTAGCGCTTATTAGAATCACCGAATTCCTCATAATTATAATCAATCGGATAATTCTGTATGGCGTTAATACGGAGTTGCAACAACTTGTTTCTCAGCCAAGACCAAGATGACCATTGTAGCCTGCAGTTGACATTGATCAGGAGTCAGGAAAATCTTTGACTTTCTGGACCTTTCGTTGTACTGCTTTTTTTCACGACACACAATTTTACGTTTATGTTACGTTTCTATGGATGAGACGATATTATTGGATTGTGCACTGGAGAATTTTAACAGAAATAATAATAATAAATCAAAACCTAAAACTGAATTTAAACTTTTATATACTAATGAAAAATTAAACCTCTGAAATCTGAAATCTGGAATAATAATAACTATTATTCTTTAATTTTTTATTCCCCACATCAAAACGTCTAAATATTGTTGTTTAATGGTTTAAGGTTAATTTGCTTAACAATCTTGCGGCAAACGTCAAACGCCAAAGTTATTTATAACCAAATTTAAGGTGCAGCTAAAAATTCTGTTTTCTGCATTCTGTATAGTATCATATTTTATTTTTTATCCGACTTCCGACATCACATCATCCAAATTCAACAAGTACATTTCACACATCACATCCAGAAAATGACAAAGAACCGACTACATAAGACATGAGACGCCCTACGCCGTAGTATCATGACGAAATCAAGATGGATATTAGCAAAAATGAACTGCTCGTGGTAAAAGTTTCAATTAATATTTCATATTCACATGGCGTGTTCTATATTTTAAATATGAAAGCTTGAATGAATGATTATTCTTATTATTTTCTAACTTTTACATTACAGATTGTAGATTGTAGACGTTAGATAGTATTAGTCATTTTTGTATTGTATATTGTATACACACGCCAAAAGTGCAGTGTTCTGCTGACTACTACCTATTGAAATAGAATATCAAGTTAATGGACTACTTCCTTTTTCTTCAGCCACTAGAAACTAGAAACTAGACCATTATAATATTATAATTCAATGTAAATATTAAACACATGCACAAAGCACTATTACACGTGAACACGTGCATACGTTAACACTGGCTCTGAATTGTTTTGTATTTTGTGTGTCGTTGTCCGTCCCCATGTCACAGATTTTGTACGAGATTCTATGCATGACATTAGCACCATGTCTCATCGTACTGGTATGGATTATTATTCTTGGCATGGATGTAGAGAATTTCCCTGCCTTGGGCTTGACACTGACTACATTTGCCATCAACCTACTAAAATCTATTGAGCCACACGTTTACCCCGATTCCAAGCAAGTCAGTGGGCGGGTTTGGGCGGTAAAGTCAGCAAAACAAAATAGAACAAAGCACATTTTTCATTCTACACTACAGACTACAGAATAAAGAAGATTAAAATCTTCTCATTTTTCAAGAAGAGCCAGAAACTTGAAACTAGAAAATAATAATAATAATTTTTTTCATTTTTTTGCCAATAGACACGATTTTTAATTGTATCTACATTAGTGACAGCAGCAACTCAAGTTTCTGGCCTAAGAACTGTGACAGAAGGTCCAGTAAGTCCGGTGGTGAAACAGCCAATTTTACCTCCTAAACCTCCACACTCATCCTTCTGGTCAATGAAATGGCTTCAAACCTATTTTGAGAAAAAACCTCCTCCATCGAAACCGATTGTCATACTCTATAATATTCACTACAACATACAGGAATTGATCACATGCTACTGTGGAACTTTGTCTGTGATTGGGACTCTCCGAAGTTCCGAGTATCTCGTTGAGCTCATGTCCGTAGCGGACTATGGCTCGATCAAAGCTTATCTTCAGCCGTTCTTGAACATGGCTGGTATTACAAGTGGAATTAATACTGGCACTAATACTGACACTGATACAGATACTGGAAATGAAAATCGAGCTGGAGCTGGGAACGGAAACGGAACTACATCTGCCTCTGCAACTAGAGATAATTCCAGCTCACACGAGAATTTTGTTACACCCTCCGGCTCAGGCTCAAATATGCAACCAGAATTCACCAACGCAAACTAAAACCAAGGCAAGATAAACATGTCTTTTCTCTATTTTCTATTCTCTTTTCTCTTTGCAACATTCAACAGATCACAGATAATAAACAAAATGGAAACCAATACCCAATGTTCAATATTTAATATCAAAATTCAGCTATCAGTTTAATTTGAAATATTTTTCACAGTTAAAAATAAAACATGAAAAATGAGAGTTAAAAATGCCCTCAAAAAAATTGATCCGTTCCTTTTCTAATGACAAAAGTTTCATCCATCGTATAAAGTTTTTTAAGAGTCACATATTGACTCGAAATTCTAGATTTGAGCACAGTAAGAACTGAGGCATATGAGGAATAAATTGAAATCCGAATCCAAAATCAGGGTGGACAGAATTCGGATCGGATTTAGGTCAGAAAGAGAGAGAGAGAGAGAGCGAGTAGGTGGATGCAAAAGTTTTGAGCTTTGAGCATTGAGCATTGAGTATTTAGTAAAGCATCAGAACTCAAAACTCAAGACATTAAAGACAAAAGAACAATCAAAAGTGAGTAGGCTTAAAAAGGGAAATTTGTTCAGATTGATGAGTGAGTTTTGCCCTAGTTAAAAGTTGACTATGGTCATGGTTTTTCTTCATGTTAATCGTTTAACATGAAGATTCCCATATCGTTTGTCGTCCACTTTTG
>JAQGBH010004127.1:0-17713 GCA_034698265.1 Sminthurinus aureus | reverse complement strand
GCCGTTTGGGCTCCAAAGATAGTACAAATTTTCTAATGTATTTAGAATCAGAGTCAAAAGTTCCACTGCCCGTTAAACATTTTTTAAATACTTTTTTTAGCATTTTTCATACTTGAGAATAAAATGTTTATGAAAAAGGCATAAAAAATACTGCAAAAATGTTGAAAATTTAAAAAAAATTTATAAATCAGTGCAAGCACCTTGAGGCTGGAGCGAGAATTGAACTCAGGCTTGGTATGAACAACACACGGAGAAGACCTTTATCATTTTCTTGTTCCTACTCACAGATCATACATCATAATAATTTGTACATAATCATCCTGTAAAAGATTTAGTGGTAAATTAATTTAATAATTAATTTATGTACCCAAAAACTGGAGAGCGGGAAAAATATTCAAATATCGGATTCCTGACGGAAATGCTTGTGTTTGCCAGTCAACCAAATGAGACATCAATTTCATGCTCAATTTCTTTACATTTTTCATGGTTGGAAGTTGAAGACGAGGCAAAATTCGAACGTCTCGCATCTTGAGTGTTTTCAACGTATTTTTACTGGATTCAAAAAGATTGGAAAGGAATAAAATAGCTTGGTCTTGAAAAATTTCACGATTAGAACGATACTCGACATCCAAAATTTCCAATTTAGGAAAGACCAGAGCCAGAAAATTCGTGTTCCGCTGTTGTGGTTCTTGTTGTTGTTGTTGTTGTTGCTGTTGTTGTTGTTGTTGTAATTGTTGTTGTAATTGTTGTTGTAATTGTTGTTGTTGTTGTTGTTGTTGTTGTTGTTGTAATTGTTGTTGTTGTTTTTGTTGTTGTTGTTGTAATTGTTGCTCGGGATCAAAAAAATTGTCCATTCTAATGGAAACTCCTTTGAGCAGATCAAGTTTTCCGAGCGAGTGAAGAAACTGGAAATGCTCAGAACTGGATGTTTGAAGGTAAAGTTGTTGTAAATTGACGGCCGCATTTAAAAGATCCTTTGCAATTTGAGTGTACGCCGAAATCAAGGGATCACCGTAGCAATACTCGAAACGAATTGTTTTTAAATGAGGAAGCTGGAATAATTCTGTTGCTAAGGCGGGAAATAATTTGACTTGTGGTGCTTCATCCGAGAGATCAAGTCTTAAGGAAATCTCTGGCACTCCCGGAATTTTATGTAGGAGCAAATCTCGTAGTTTTTCTGCCAAAATGGGGAATGAATTTTCCCCGTAAATATAGACAACTTGGAGTTTGAAGCCTTTGATTTTTGGATTTGGATTTTCATGTGGTACGGAGAAATCCGAGAGAAATTGGGTGAAATGTGGGTGATCAAAAAGTTCTAGTTCACAGGTTGCGAAATGGTAGTGGGAAAAGGGGGAATTTTTACATGTTTTCATGAGTCGAGCAAACGTTTGTGGACTTGTTTTTTTCCCTCTATAACCCCAAGGATTCAAATCTCCGTCGTACCCTGTAAAATCAAAGGATTTTGGACTTGTCCGCCTTTTGTATAAAATCCCACTTGAAATCAAACTCCATTGACGATTGACGAGTCTACAAGTAAAAAGACTGCGGGAGTCTAGAAATTCTAGAATTTCCATCAGCATCTGCAGAGAAAATGGAAAATGGAAAAAATGTACAAAATTATCGAGATTTTACAGGGCATGTGAAAATCTAATTGTAAATTAGGCAATTTATTAACATTAATGCACAATTCATTTGCGACTTTTCCCTTTTACTCTCGACTCGAGATACAAATGACGGGAAAAGTTTTATTCAATGATTGTTCGACTTTCCACTTAGAATTTGGTGGGTCATTTATTTTTATTTTCTTGTTCGAGGTTCCTCCTTTGATTTTACTGTCTGTTGTTGTCCCATTCTGATTCTGGTTCTGTTGTCCTTGTGAAAATCCCACTGAGCCTGACGAAGATGAAACAGTGGAAATTGACGTCTCTTGATTTCCAATCTTATTCAAATACCAATTCCAATTCCAATTCTGCACGTGATCAAGAAACAAATGTAGGTACAAAAATATAATCAAGCCAATGAATGAAGTGCTTCTGTTTTCTATCTTTTAATCTTAGGCACACATGAGAGATGAAGCATAATAATTTTATCCGATATCCTCACCTTTTTAACTCTCTTTTTTCTTCCCATTTTCACAATTCAAAGCTCAAAGCTCAAAACAAATTAAATACTCGACCTCACGTTGACATCCGCATTGGAAAAATATCAGACATTGGACACACCACAAAATATAAAATACAAAATACAAAAGGCAGAATATTAAATAATAATGCAAAATCCAAAATCCGGCCACGTCCAAAATTTTCAAGAGCTACACGTCCTGTTTTGTACAATGTGACTATGATTTGAGTTTGGAGTTTGGAGTTTTGAGTTTTGAGTCAGCTGGATAGAGAATTCTGAAACTTGAATTTTGAATTGGGATTTGAAATTTAAAATCTAAATAGTCCCTCGCCTTTCAAGTACAAACACTCACAACTTGCTTCATTTACATAAATATATTGCAGACAATTTACAGGTACAAACCCAGAAAGCCGAGTTGTGCTTATTTACATAAATGTCTGTAGTCTGTAGCACAAATCCAACACACACACACACACACAGCCAAGCAAGGAGCACAAGAGGGAATTGAATTCCTCTAATACACAAGACACAAGACACACTACACACTACAAACCACAAAGCACAAAGCCCAAAGCTCAGCGTACAACAGCATGAGAAGGAAAGGAGTTTCACTTGTACGCTGTACATCATTTTGTGTGTAAAACGTAAAACAACAAACAACAGTAGCCACCCAAAAACAGGAAGAGCAAATAGTTTCTCCAGGGAGTCGAGAAATTTGAACGTCAGACTATTGGGTGTTGGGTGTTGGGTATTGAATAAGCCGTAAAAATAGAAACATTTTGCACTAACAATAAAGCTTTTTATTTTATTTGATATAAATCAAGATATTTGGTTATAATCTAGAATCTAGAATCTACAGAAAAGAAATAACGGACGCTCATAAAACATTTGACATGTGAAGCATAAGTTTAAAGGCGCCATCTTTTGAATCTTGAATCTTGAAAACTTGACCAATCCTCATCAGCTAGAATCTAGAGTCCAGAGTCCAGAGTTTAGCTCAGTGTGAGTGTGAGTGTTCTTTTCAGTATTTTTCCACCGGAATACGGATTGATAACTAATCTCTGTAAATCTATTGTGTCACAACACAGCAAACAAAATATAATTTAAACATGATTATATATATAGAATTCAGAATTTAGAATTTAAAATGATTATGAAAAAGGTCAAAGTCAAAGGTCAAAGGTCAAGGGTCAAAGGTCACTTTGAAATAGGAACTGAGTGTTTGTTTGTTTTCATTTATTTCATCTATATATATGTATCTATGTTACTTACGTTTGATGCCATAAATGGAAGCACGGTCTCTCACTGGCACCGGCATCAGCTCCTTCTCGTCAATGTTCTCTTTAAATTCTCCAGGTAATTCCTTGCCAGTCTTGATCCATTCGTAAAGGAGTCGGAAGTGTTCTGTGGGCGTTCCCGTGAAGCAGGAGGAAAAAGCGGTAGAATTATTTTCATCCAAATCCAAATCCACGTCAACCTCCAAATACTCGAGTTGTTGCATCTCCTTCCAAATGGTTTCAACTACCTGCTTCAACTTCAGTGGTGGTCCACGGTCGTCATCGGCATTGGCCTTGTTTTTGTGGATCTGAAAGTTTTTGAGATTTGGACACATGAGCGAGACTATGAAAACAGCATCTTTTGTCTGTCCGAATGATGCGGAATCAATGTCGTTTATAGCAAGAGATTTGACACTTGGAAAAACCGGAATGGATTCAAAATCTGCACCGCCGTTTAGAGGAAACGCCTCAGGCCAATCCGCAATGTCCAAATCTATCGTAAATAAATAAATGAATTACACAAAATACAAAATAAGGAAAACGGCACAAGTTTGTTTGATTTTAGCACACATGAATTTTGAATTTCAAATGCTCCTTGATTTTTTTCATCTCAAAACTATAAAATTTCTTTCTGTTTTGTGTTTTTATCGTACCCAAATGAGAAACGGCTGGGAAAACATTTCTTGATCTGGTTTCAGGAGGAAGAAATCCGTATTGGGACAAAGTGTCAACCGTCACACGAATATTCAATTTCCGGAGATTTTTGAAGACGGGGAGCTTAAGATCCACTAAAAATCCGACCGGGTTCATCGTCATTTCCTTGAGAGTGTCTTTGGAATATTCAAAGAGGCTTTCCAGGAAAATTTTGGCAGTTTTATCATATTCCGTCATTTCCATCGTCAGATGCAAAACCTCCAACTTGAAATTGGGCCATTTTCGCAACAGCGCACGACCATTTTCATCTTTTAGTTTTTTCCTCTGAGTTTTAATTGTGGACAAAAATTCATCTTCAATTTCAATGTCCGCTTCTCGAAGAAAATGGATTTTTCCCAGGGATTGAAGAAATAGTAAATCCTCGAGATTATGAATTGGCATCCGAATACTGGTCAAATTGAGCGCCGCATTCAAAAGATCCTCAACAACCCCGGGAAAATTGGAAATTATATTGTTGTTGAGGTGAAGAATTTTTAAATTTGGCAGTTGAACTGGAACTACAACTGGAACTTGAGCTGGAAGTGCATTTGCTTCTGTAGTTTTTAACGGAGAAAATAATTTGGTCTTCTTTGCATCACGGGTCGAAACGACGTTCAAACTAAATTCTTCAAGATGCGGAATTGTGGTCAAGAGTAAATCTCCGAGTTTCTCCATCAACGAATCATAGTCAAAATCCAAGTGGTCATCATTTTGATCAAATTCTAATTCCAGATACTTGATTTTGGTCCTCTGATTTTGAATCTCGTTTGGATTTGGATTTGGAATTAATGGAGAGAAAACAGAGAGAAATTCAATCCAGTCTTCACCATCAAAAAAACAAGTGCTGCGAACGTCAAAGGAAAAACAAGCAAACGGACAACTGTTTGACTTTTTTATGGATTTTAGAAAATCCCTGAGGCTGATCCCTGACAATTTTCTTTCAGGAAAGTCGGACAACACAACTTGCCCGCCCTCAGCAGTCGTGTTCTGTTTAAAATGGAGAAGGGCGTTAGTGTCAGACCTTTTGGTTAAAATCCCACTTGAAATTTCCATCCACAAGCGATTTAAGAGTCTACAGGCAAAAAGACTGCGAGTGTCCACACACTTTAGAATTTCGGTCAACATCTGTCACCAAAAACAAACAAAAGAAAAAGTGGCAAAAACCAATTAAGTTTTACATAAAAGAAAAGGGAAAAGTCCAATTTTCAATGATGACAATAATGACAAATGACAAGGAGTATGAAAAATGTTGGAGTGTATATTTTATCATGTTTCTTACCTCTGGAGGCAAATCAGTAATTGGCTCCTCCTCTTTGACCTCTGACCCCTGACCTCCTTCAACTTGACCTTGAGAATCTGACAAATCACTTTTACGTCGTTCCGCGTTGTTAATTTCATTGACAAGTGGTGCTTTACTAGTATTTCGGCTCCTCAACCAATATGAAGTTGAAGTGGCGCCATCTGGATTTTCATCTGAAGGAGAATTATTAGTTGATCCTGACCCTTTGACCCGTGACCCTGACTTTGACCCAGTCTTAGATTGACCTTGACCTTGACCTTTACCCAAAGAATTCTTTGTTTCCTTCTTTTCAACTACTTGACCTTGATTGACCGTCTTATTCTTTCTTTTTCTCAGTGATCGTCTCCTGGACAAAGTCTCGTCCTCTCCATCTCCATCTCGATTGTCATTCACATCCTGCAAGTCAAGAGTCAAGAATCAAGAACACATATAAAAATTACAATCGAAAATAAATTGTAAATTGAATTTGGAATTGTTTTTTTAGCTGAATAAGAAAGTGACAATTCTTTGATCGATTAGACATTGGAAATCGGGTATTTTATATAAAAAAAATAATACATTTGCCGTAATCACCGGTTTGACTTCCTTCTTTTTTCCCATTTTTCCCATTGACAATAGACAATGGACAATGTACAAAATACTGAGTAAACAAAAGGCGAATCGTTGAAAACTGAACGGAACCACAAAGTTACACTATAGACGAGAAGCTTACAACGTACAATAAAACTTTAAAACTGTAAGTTCACAAAATTACAAGTCTGTATGATGAAATGAACCAATTTTAACGAGTGTTGAATGTTGAGTGTTGAAATTGTGTGTGTATAAAAATGTTGGATAAAAATCTGCCTTTCTAATTTCCAAAATGAAAACTCGTCGCCTGGATTCTGGATTCTGAGAAAACGAATGGGAGAAAATTCAAAGAACTTTGGTTATTTTAAGAGAGATAAGCCTTTCCATTTTTGATAACAGATAATTTTAGAGCCTAGAGTTACGAGTTATCAACGCTACGTATTTTGTATTGGAAGTTTTCTAGTGTAAAGTGTCAAGTAGCGCTAGAAGTCAGACCACACGCTGTTTTACAACACGTATAAATATCCCACCAACTAAAAAATAATGGAGATTTTTTGTCCTACCACAGTCCGAGTCTTTGAGACAAAAGACAAAAGACAAATGTGTCAAAAATTGTCCAATTTCCACACGTACCAACTAAATACCTTGTTTTTCTCAACGTATAGAGTATACAGTATAGAAGAGAGTCTACAAACTACAAAATTTAAAAAAATAATTTCCAACTATTTATTTAGTTTAAATTGTTTCAAAAAAGTTTGGTTGAAAAAAAAGGTGGAATTTATAGTCCGCTATGTTAATAAACTTTCCTACTGAGCAATTCTTTATTATAACAGAATAAACAAATGTACAGATCCATGCATCACATTCCTGTCCGCCACTCGACACTCGTCATATTTTCATAAAATCCCTAAATTCCATTCAGATAAGTCCCTCCAAACTCCAAACTTGCTCAGCTCGGAAAATTTGAATAAAAATGTACAAAAGGCAGGAGGTTTTACCATTTCAATAATTATCTGGGCCGCGTCATACAAACACAAAGCTATTGTTCAAAGCTCCAAGTAATTTTATTTTACCTAATGAGAAAGAAATGTAATCGTTTTGTAAGTTTTTACACACTTTTGCATTTCCCAGTACGGAGTACAGAACACAACTAAAATTCTAAATCCAGTAAAAAAGGCGGATAATTTTTAACTTTGACCATCTTTGTGAATTATTCAGTGAAAAAAGTCAACAAAATCATGTAAATATGTTTCCATGTCTCCAGTTTATCCAATATCCAATCCAACGTCCAGCGTCCAGCGTGTTGTACAGAAAAAAGGAAGAGGAAAGAGGGTGAATTTTATATTTCTTACGCGGAAAAAAGCACAGAATGGGAGATGCCAATGAAAGTTACCACAGTGAAGTAAAAAGTGTGTACAATATGATTTGATGCTTGTTTTTTTTGTAGTATGATTAGGCAAAAAAATAGACTGAGACGATGTAGCAAAAATATTTGTTTATTATATTGTCAGTCTTAGACTCTCTAGTCTCTTGTTTTTATTCACTGTTTGATCAGGTACAATTTTGCAGTAGTCGCAAGAGATCATGAAATATTGTAGGTTGTAGACACGTGTTAAACACGGATCTAATACTGATTTCTACCTTAAAACATTGGCATTGTAGCAGAGGCGTCTTTTCAAAGAGTATTATAAATCACTCATCATATAGTTTAAAATGCATTTAAAATACTCAACTCTTTTACACTTTTGGAAAATCAGAGATTCCTTTTGTCTTTTGTCATTGTGCATTGAACGCACAACTTTAATTTTTTTAGGAATAAAACTTCCTTACTAGAATTTCCATGATTGAAAAACTTTGGTTCTGTCTGTCCACATTTTGGTGTAAATTCTTCCAGATTTCAGACTCACGTTCCCAAACACCAAACACACATGTGCTTGGAACTTGGCACATGAAACAAAAAACATGGAACTGGAATATCCGTAATCCAGAAGGAACAAGCTACAACAAAATATGTGTCATCATTTGCGGAAAACTGCACAACATACAATAATATACAATAATATATAATAGAGATATAAAATATCACTTGTATAAAAATATCACATATTTTTATGAATTTTAGTTACTAAATGTGACGAGGATGAAAATGAGAGTGAGGATGAACTGAGAAATTACAATGAGAATTGAGAACAAGGCAAAACCGTAGTCTTACTCTTGAATTCAAACTCCCATTTCAAAGTCTAATTCCAATTCTCTCATGATTTTTGGCCAAAGGAAGTTGTAAGGATTTTGCACTGTGCAGGTTGCAGGTACAGAAAATGAGTCATGATTTAGAATGAGAGGTCATGAGTTTGTTGCTGCTGGTGACAGGCACAACAACAAGAACTTTGCTCTCCATTCCGATTATCATTAACGTTATCATCATCTGCACTGCTCCGTCTCTTCCGGTTTCCATTTCTTCCATGTGCATTCCTTTCGCTTTCAATTTCTACTTCGGCTCCGGTTGCATTTTGATATTGATGTTGCCAGTGAGATGGGATTTCTGGATTAAAGACACAATTTTGATCTTGGGTTGGATTTTGATTCAGTTGTTGTTGTTGTTGTTGTGATGGAAAAATGTGCGACAGTTCCATGTTTATTACCCTAGGGACGATATCTAAAATATCGCCAATATAGGACCCGGTCCTTTCTGTATAAATTCATAAATCATTACACAAATTTCGTTGGATAAAAGTTGAATGCAAATTTAGAATGCAGAGTGCAGAAATGTGAGAAAACCGGATAAAATCATGATCATTTAATGCTGATTCAGGAGTTTTAAAATTTACAAGTGATTTAATTTTCAATTACCCAAAGATTCCAGTTGATATGGACCTGATTCTGAGATTCGCTCAACGAAAACTCGTTCGTTCAAAACGAAATTACGTCTCGGGGGATTGGATGAAAAGTCGATGGTGATTTCATCTCCGATTGTGAGATGGGGATCCCAATCAATAGTATCCTCGTCATCCTCGGTGTCATTGGAATTTGGATTCGGATTCTGATTCAGAGATGAGACAAAAAAGGAATTTTCACCGTCTTCGTCATCGTAAAAACTCGAGTCGTCAGTCCAATTCCTATAATTGTCCATCTCCATCTCACGCCCGTTTAATTCCCTCCGTCTCAATTCCTGTATTTAACAGTGGTTACACTTTTATTAGTTTGAATTTTGAACCCGCCGTAAAAATTAAGCCGTTTGGTCATTGGTCATTTTTCATGCACGTAAAAATCATTTTTTGTTCTCATTTAATTTAGTGTAAAATGTATAAAATTCAGTTATTTTTTGTGTACCCCGAGACTCGTCCAATTCCGCTATTTTCTCCCAGATAATACAGAATTTCCTCCTCGTCTTCTTCCTCTTCCGCTCCTCTTTATACTACTTTCTTCACGCACTACACTGTTTGTTCTTGCTAATTATAATTAACTAAAACTATATGTAAACATCACATGTATACTACAGTCACTAGTATAATTTTATCGATAATTCGTTGGTATTTGTTAATTTATTTATAGTGCGTAATGAAGGTAATATTTTTGCTGGAAATTCTGTACTATCAATAGGAGTTTCTATCCTCCTCTCCGTCTCTCCTCTTTCCTTCCTGATCTTAAACTCTAACAGTCTGAGTGTTAACTGTTCCCTCTTCAAAGGCGGACTGAGGAGCGAGCGAGACAAGAGGAGAGGAGAGGAGACGGGGCGAGCAGAACAGAACAGAAATAGAAAATTCCATCACAAAAAAATAAAAGTTGCCTTGTACAATGTACAACGTACACTATACACTGTACGCTGTACGCTGTATTGAGCATACACAGAGAAGAAGAGGGAGTAAAGAGTGAAGAGTGAACTGTGTTGCCTTTAAAACACTTACAACATATGGTGTACATGTACAATGTACAGAAGATAGACCAAGGTCGACACGAGATAGAATTAGAATTAGAATTAGGGAATTGGCAAAGGGACAAAAAGCTGTACATTGTGCATGTTTTTATACTATGCAGTTTGCATTTATTGTTGTGGCATAGATTTTTTATTGCTTATTGTTTATATATGCACAACCTTGGAGCTGGAGTGCAGAAACAACCTTGTGTCTTTCATTATGTCATCTCTGTGTTCTACATTCTGTATGGACGATGGACAAGTATTGAATTGTGAACAGAACTGGAGAGAATTACATCGCTTTATTTTCCTTTTACTCTTAGTTTTCATTCAGGATATTTTTTCCCACAATCCACAATTGATTTGATATTTGATGTTTGATACGTTTTGCATCTCGTCTCGTCTAATCCCATCCGTTTCTTTTTCTTTGTTAGATATTTCATGTTTGATTTTTAATGCAAGTGAAAATAAATGTCATGGTTTAGCATCTTGTGCTTTGGGCTGCACTTTAGACTTTAGAGATTAAAAAATGCATTGAATTCAAAACATCAAAACAAGCTGATTCTTGTGTGTGTGTGTGTATTTGTGTACAAAATTTGTACTACAAATAAGTATTTATCAGACATCAACTCGTTTCATACATGTAATTTGCACTCATCTCATATCTCATATTCGTCATAAATAAAATGAAATAGGCAAATCGTTCAAAATTATACAGTAGCTAAAAGTCAATACAAAGTTTCCCTGATTTTACATCTTTGACAACTCTTCGCCTTCGATTGTCGCTCCACTCACTACAGTTTACAGCTGCTGTTTTAATTATGCCAAACTCACAAGCCACATTTACAATTTTTCCGTTTCTTTTCATCTCCATCAGATTTGGCTTCGGCTTCTAATGCATATCCAAAACACGTACTTGGAACACGCATTAAACAACTCAAATTGATGGTCCATCAAGTGGGAAATTGCGACACTGCAATTGTTGTTATCGTGCTTTTACTTGTTTTTATTTTTGTAAAGATTAGACGAAATAAGGATATAAAATTAATTTTTTCCTGTAAAAAATATCCATCAACTCTGTTACAGGTTTCTAGGGCGAAAACCCATACAAATACAAAGAGGGAATAATGAATAAAATCATCGTAAAATTATTTAATCTACTTTGTAAATATTTTGGATAGAGATTTGCGTTTTGTGTTTAAGCCTGTCTCAAAATTTGTTTTCATGTTTCATATATTTTGCTCCAACAGTCCAGTTGATCTCATAAAAATGGTTCGCTTTAAGGTTGTTTTTACTTTACCAAACCAAAACATTCATCACAAGTTTTTTATCCATTTGAATAAACTAAGATAGAATTTGACCATGTGTGGTATAAAATGCGTTTTTCATAATGGAAATAACTAAAAGTAATAATAATACGAGAGCAGTTTTAAGTTGTAACGTGCGTAGTGCATAAGTATGTACAATGTACAATGTACATATTATGAGGTGTCAGAAGCAGAAAGTTTCTATGTAATTCCAAAAATGGCTTTGTCCAATGTTAAAGACATTGGACAAAGTCATTTTTGGAATTACATAGACGAAACGTTTTCCATAAGGTAATCTTCTACGTGTTGTACATATATACTTCCCAATGTATGTATATCTGTATTCTGTGTGCCACAGATGTACGTTCTTTCCTTCTCGTAATTTCTATCCTTGTGCCTGGACTCGAGTTTCAAAGCTTGGCTCTAATCCACAATTCACAGCGGACAGCACATCATCTGTTTTCTGTCATGTGCCTTTACTTCTTTTTTGAAAAGTTTACTTTCCATCATGTATCATAATATTTCATCATGTATTCGTGTCAGTTTAAATTTTAAGTATTGACGTGAAAGGATAAAAAATTCAAAACATTCTACTTGTTATTTGAAATAGTTACTCAAAGTCTTTAAACGTCAATATTCAATACGACGTGTTTTGCGACACAAGTGTAGAGTGTAGAGTGTAAAATAACTTGTCCAGTTTTGTATTTTGTTTATTTTTATCATGAAAAGTTGGAGCTGTAGATTGTAAAGTCTAAATTACAAACGGTAAATATGAAAAAGTACAAGGTGCAAAAACTAGTCATAATTTCAATTGTCTTTTTTGTCCTCTTACATAATTTTTTGTGTAAAGGATTATTGATTTTATACCCATTTGTGTTTTCTGATTTCTGTTTTGAATGTTGACCCTAATTGTAAATACATGAGTGGAATTATGTATTCGTGTGATTTTTAGGTGGCAGGTAACGCTGTGGACGGTGGACGTTGGACCCTCTGTGTTTTATATCTATTTTTAAAAAAAAATTGATCGGAATTTCAATGTCAATACGACATTAGTACATTAGTTAAAAACGCCCCACGGAAAGGAACCCTTCAAATTTACAAGTAAAATACAGTTTTAACCCTTGTAAATCCCTCTTGGGAAAAAACAGGTGAGGATTATTATTACCAAAGTTATTTTTGTCCATAGCGGAATTTTACACACAATACACAATATGTACAACATGAAAATCAGAAATAGATTGAAAAGTAGGAAATAAGGTGAAAAGTATGTAAAATGAAATGTTTTTATTTTGGAATTTACAAGTAGAGCAGGAAGCTGGAAGCTGAAGTCGTTCGTCAGCTACCAATTGTCAATTGTCAGTCGTCTCATTTCATCTCTCTACGTGACACCTCGGCTCTTTCACTGCGATAAAAATACAAACTGGGCACAAAAATTGGACGTCATTTATTTTCTACGTTTCCCTTTTTGTCTACAATCTACAATTAACAACAAAGTGTGTGTGTCGAGTGTAGAATTCCTCAACGCTCAACGCTCAACACTCAACACTTGATCCTTCCAAATTTTAAATCGCTGGAGGGTAATTTTCTGTGTAAGTCAAAAGTCAAGTCAGTATTAAATTTCAAATTTTAACACACTTTCCTAATACATTTGGCCAGTATAAAAAACACGTGATGATTGTTTGCATTTTATGTATTGTTTTTTCTATATTTGTTGTTTTTGCTGTTTGTCTAAAACAGAGTTTTCACTCTTTTTGTTGGTTGGTCAACAAAGTCAAAGATGGGTTTTCAAAAATTTGAGGAGCTAGACCCGGACAACGAGGATGATCTGGAGGTTGGTTCTGACGATGATAGTGTGCAGCTACCTGAAATAGATTCACTTTCCCTGCTCGATGAGCCTGTGGAGACGGAAGCGGATGCCTTGAAAAATGAGGAGCAGCTTCGCAACAGAATTTCCATCATCCGACTGGACACCAAGCTGATTGATGAGGCCATGCAGAAACAGAGGGAAAAGATGGAAAATAATGAGGAGACGCCGGTTCCATCTTCAATGGATAGTCAATGGGCCCCAGAGGACTTTAAATTCACCCATGAAAGTCGGATCAATTTCATAATTAGACTGTACAACAAGCAGCAAAAAATATAAGAAAACCAAAGAAATCAGTATCTTTGCGCGCAGCCTCTGGTTCTGGTCCCGGTTCCGGCTCGTCCGCTGTTGGCAAAAAATCCTTGGCAAAGCATGTATCAGAGTTACAATTAAAGTCCTCTGAAGATACAGGAGATGAGCCAAAGATAGTCAAAATCTTTAAAAAATACGAGCAAACCCCCGTCAAAATGCCCGGCCTGTACTACGAGGAAGAGTATAAAATGAAATTTGAGGACGAGCATTTCAATCTCCTATTTTACATCAAGGAAAATCACTCGTACGACCCAGAAACGGGCGTCACAAGTAAAACTCTGAGTAAAATCCGATTCCTATATCCAAAGGACAGCAGTGACCCCACAATCTGGGCCCTCCCGAGTAACAAAGGGCGCTACGCTGTCCAAAAATGGGCGGACTGTGAATTTCCGCTTGAGGTGGCCGGAGCAATTCTGGAGAAAAGAACGACCAACAAGAAGAAAGTAAAAAGTATCCACCTGAATCGTCATTTGATCCAGTACAACATGAAAAAGCCGGAGGATCTCCAGCACCGTGACGAGTTGCATCAACTGTTCACCCTGCAAATCTGTACTGAATTTACAGCCACGGTGAAAAAACCGGATCCGAATCCATCATTTGACATTGGTCCAGTCAACGCGGTGGAGGAGCTGTATAGAATTCTTCTTGCTGACTCCACATCCAAAAATCCTGTAGTAAAATTGACCGTCACTTGTGACTCTCTTCAATTCCAACTTCAAATTAGTCAAATGGTCAAATACGCGGGAATAGTCAAACATCTCTCCTCCATCTACACCAACAAGAACCAGAGATACCCGAGACATGAGGAGTACAAAAATTATTTTATCCGTGTCCACGAGCGAGGTAAACTGGATCTGGAGAATAGGCTAAAGGCGGAGATTCTTAAATTCTCGGAACTGCCCTCCCTCGCCCAAGTTAAAGCGGAGCTAGCCAGCAGTTTTCTCCGTGATTTTATGGTCATGCACAAAAACATTGATGACTTCTACTCGGCTGAACAGATTCACCTCAAACTAAAACCGAAGCCAGAACCGCCGAAGCCGGGTGAAAAGAGGAAACGTGGAGGATACGGACATTCGGTCCTCTTATTCAACAGCGTCCCCTCCCTCTGGGACATATTTGAAAAAATAGTGGAAAGTGACCCCGGGGGGTCACCAGGTCAAATAGACCAGCTGCTAAATGCCACCTTCAGCTTCGTGCCCAAAGGACAGGTGGTGCCAGGAGCGGGGCAAAAATTCATGGATTGTCTAGAATCTAGAAGGAGTTGTCTTTGAACCTTTGAGGCAGAAAGGAAGGAATTTCTGGAAACTCCGAGGCGATTGGTTTCAAGTCTCTGACCTCTATGTGGACAGAGTCCAGTCTGCATTTTCCGCCCTTTTAAAAAGCTCTCTTCTGCCCAAGGCAAACAGTTTCCTCACACTTAAATGGCCCAAAGATAAAAATAAACCAGGACAGTACAAAAAAGAAGATGGGATGAACGAGCTGTATGGAGACAGAGATGACTTTATCGTTGGGGATAATATCCACGAGCTCATGTTTAGTAGTCTGGAGCTCTTTGATCTTCTTCAATATGCTCCAGAACAAAGTCAAGCAAGAGCAAATTCTACAAGCTCACCTATTTACATCTACCACGTCAAAGCCAGTTTCAGAGCTCAGGGTGCTCGGATTGTGAGTTGCCAACTCATGGAATCCGCCAACTGCTTCTACGATGCTCTGTACAATGATGCGAGCCAGGGTTCCGCAACCAGGAGAATCTACGAATGGGCCATGCAAGACAAGAACAACCGAGGGAAAATTAATTTTATTAAAAAACACTACGCTCAAAATTTTGAGGGATTTCTGGCCGCCTTCCGCGGAGCCACTTTTGTCTATGGACTTGCGCATCTCGCCGAACCCCAATGGACATTGGCAACAGATTGTGAGGACGGAGTGAAGTTTCGTAACTCGGTTTTTGATACTTTACCCGCTAAAATGGAAACGCTTCGGATGAGGAATGCAATCGTTGCCATGGGATTTCACTTCAAAATATGTGAAATCCCACTGGAAGACTTGGACCCATGAAAGAGAGACTCGAGACTAGAGATATTCATCAATTTTAAATATTTGTATCAAGTATCAAGTGCCCTTGCTCCTTTCTTTGTTTATCCACGAGTAACTACAAAAACTGTTGAGAAGGTCGACAATTTTTGTATGATGATGGATAATCGGGCTTTTGTACATAATATATTGTTTTGTATAATATATATCAATATGTCATCCTAATAATATTTTATAAAATGCAGTTTGATGTATAAATACAAAATACAAAATAAATAAATAAATTTGTGTGTAAATACATTTTGAATCATTTTGAGCACAAGCTATTTTTGAGTAGGTATTTTCATTGTTTTTGTCTACATTTACAATTTACATGCAACGTTGATCCATCAAGGATCAAGGCAAATTTCTATACTTTAAATGGGGAAGAAAGTTGAATACATTGAATAACAATGTCCAATATTTACTGCTAATCTTATGCTGTCCCGTCATTTGACGGGCGTTATTACTTGTACAGAATATGCTACAAAATTTATTTTTGTCTTTACGCATTACGCATTGGTATTGATGATACAGAATTTAAAAAGATTTTAAAAGGGAAAATTGTTCTAAATCTAAAAATTTTAACAAAATGTATAGTCTTGAATCTAGATCAAGACCAATTTGAATAGGGTGTAGGGTATAGGGTTTTCGGGTTTCATCCAAGTACTGTTCATCTACAAGTTCCAATGGATCTGGGAGAAATGCCATGTTCATGCGTTGGGGACGCGAAAATCCTCCTCACACTCCTGTGGAAATCCGTACCAGGCTCCAAAACTTCATGCGCGCTATTGCAACCACTTTCTGTGTAAAGGCGGACGCAGGTGTCTTTCGTGTCTACAGATTCAACCCATCCTGCCTGAAGGTCCAAGCACGGGTCATTTGTTCTAGAATCAAATTGTATGTCCACAAATTCACCGACTGCCGAAAATACATAATACAAAGATATTTACAATTAGTTGTTTTGAATTAAAATGAACATGTTTACAATTGGACTTATAACTTATAATTTATATTATGTAGACTTAAATTTAAGTTTTTTAGGCTTGAATATTTTCCCACAAAATTAATTGAACAAGTACCTTGAAAATTTTCGTTTGGGAAAAGACGAGCTCGGGCATGTGAGATAGCACAATCATTGTCAAATAGAGACTTTGCCATTCCTACATTAAAATGAGTCAAGAGGACTTTTTAGTTTTGTCACATTATTGAAGATTACAGAGGAATCCATCCGGACTCTAATTTTTTTTCTCACAATCAGTTACAGTCTCACATCTCTGTGGAAATCGGTACCAGGCTCCAAAACTACGTGGTTTCCAGTGCAATCACTGTGTAAGTAAAGGCGGATGCAGGTTTCCTCCGTGTTTACGGACCCAACCGATAGGAAGCTCCATGCAGCGGCCATTTATTTCAGGATTGTAACTTTTGATCGGCAAATAACGAGCTGTAGGTATAAAACAATGGGCAATGCAACATTGTACGAATTTTTGTAGCTTTTACCATCCGCGTTAATTTCTAATTTTACTAACAATGCACCACTTGTACCCCTCAGATTTTAACGAAACCTATACCAATTACCAATCAAAAGATTTCGGCGTCCTAAATTTAATGGCCATGTTTCACAGGCACAGGCCGTTTTATGGGTCAAAGTTTTTACAGTCCGTTAAATCATGTAAATTTTTACAGCACTTTCCAAGCATAACGCAAAAGCGCAGTATATTACGTGGATTGTAAAAACTTTGACCCTTAAAATAACCCTTAAAACGGCATATACAGAACAATAACCTACACCATTGAATTTAGGACGCCGACATCTATCGATTGGTCTACGTTTCATTGAAATCCGAGAGGTACAATTGGTGAGTGTGGATTTTAAATTTTTTTTACAATTATTGCACTTTACAAAGAATATTTTGCCATGTAAAATTTATTGCAAAATGCTACGCTGCACTACCCTAAAAACTAGGACATGTACAATTAAAAGATTGCTTTGCCAAATATTAAAACTTACTTTCAAAATGCTTGAAGGGGAACAGTTGAGCTTTGGAAAGTCTGCGGCAGCGACCGGAGACAGAGCGTCCTCGTCGTATCTGGATTTCGTCTCCAAATTCTATGTGGCTTCCTGTACAAAAAAAAACATAAGAGGCTTTTTAGGAATTGAACTATGTGAAATTACTTTAGCAATCCTCCTACCGGGAAACATTGACCTAATATGACGAAATTCAGACTCAAAATAACATGTTTTTCATAAGTTCATTACGTCAAAATAGGCGAAAAATATAC
>JAQGBH010004126.1:0-17715 GCA_034698265.1 Sminthurinus aureus | reverse complement strand
CTTGTACTGAAGTATATGAATATGCAATAAAGTGTATAACCGCGAGTCACTATGAATCCTAGATTTTCTCACATATTGTATTTGTATTTTGGCTGTACATTGTACATTGTACATTGGCCTTTTTACATTTTACATTCCACGTGGAGACGTCGCGAGGTCAATCCTTGAATCCTCGATTCTCGACCCTCGATATTCATGTACAATGAATAAAGAGTAAAGAAGGCGGAGAACGTTATTTTCATTCGTATTGATATTGCTATTCCTATTCCTATTGGTATCGGTAGCGGTCATTTACAAATATATGAGCTTTCCAAAATTACATTTATTTAGCCAACATTTTTTAAAATGAAGATGTTTACTCTACATGTGACTATGGCTGTGACTGTGATGGGGAAAGGATGATGAATACAGTGTAGAGTGTAGAGTGTAGAGGAAATGTGTAGGAAATAGGAAGAGTGAAAAATGGTCGAGATTTGTTAATGAGAAATGAGACTGGAAACTGGATTGGTCCATCAAATGAATGACAAGGAAGTGTACCTAGTGTCTAGTAGCTTCATATACATAATGTATGCAATTTGTATACAGTATACACTGTACACTGTGTACTGTACAATGTATAAACATGGCTTCTGGTGTATGATGAACAAGTACGATGTAGAATGTAGACGGAAGAGGAATAATACAGTGAGTAAACGATTGGAAGGGAAGAGGACCAAGAGGACGTCATGTCACTCTTTCCTCCAAACTCCAAACTCTTCACTACTAAATGTTTACCGCTCACTACACTACACACTGCACGTTACAAATTGTACTTTCTACTTTCTACACAAAGCATTAAAGCATTGAAAAGTGTACATTGTACATTGTACAGCTTAAGCTGCTTCAATCGAGAATTTAGAGTTTGGAATTTATGTCAGCTCATTAGGCTCATACATCATCATCATCATCAGCATTGCTACCACCATCATTATTATTATTATTATTATACGTCTACTGCATAATACGCGTCTATTATTATTCAAAATGCATAATGTTGTTCAAACTCGAAACTCAAACACCAAACGCCAACGTACAAAATCGAGACTCGAGCCTACACAAAATATGACTGTAATCATGTCCATTAGCCAGTCGCATACATCAAGCGCTGTACATTGTACATGCAATGGACGTACCTAGTACCTAGATGAAATACTTATTATAAAAATGAGTTAATTTCCTTCTGATGACAGTAGACAGTAGACGTGTGAGTCATTGTAATTTGTAATACTTTCACATTGGTTTTTGTACGTCGTTTACAGTTTATCGCTGGCACTGGAATTGGAGCCGGAGTTGGGCGTCAATCAAATTTCCCGTGTATAATGTTTGTACGCATCATACCATCTCCATTCTGTGGATAAAACACGTACTTGTAACCTGGTTGGTGTTTGGTGCAAACAACTCGTTTTGGAGCAAATTCCCACATTTACAAATCACACAGCAGTTTTCTCTGACACCATTGTCAATTGTCAATTGTCTAGTGTCTAGTGTCTAGTGTGTTCATACATTCCACACCCAATATCCAGAATTCACTGTGTACATGAAAATGGGCATGTGAATGGGCAATCTACAACGACACACAGCTCGGCTCCCAATTCACAATTCAAAATCTACAGGGACAAAAGTGTTACGCGCTTTGATTGTCAAAAGACATACGCATTCACAGACATTCACATTGACAATCCCTCTCTATATCCATTTAGAATTTACAATCTAGAATCTACAATCTAGAATGTAGATACTTCATGGCCGACTCACAACATGTGGAGCTATTCTCTATGCACTATACACGTAATTGCGTACATGATGAAGCTTTCACCACTTTCACCATCCTGCTCTCCTTTCCATTCCCATTACCGTCTCTTCTCATTTCATTTCAGCTTTCAACACTCGCATGTAGAATGTAGAATGTATAATGTGGATATGCTCAATGCTCAATGCTCAATGCTCAATGCTCAATGCTGATGGATGATGGAGAGAAAATTTTGTGACATTCCCTCATTTCCCCTTTCCCTTTCACTCTGGTTCTTTGTACTTTGTACTAATTCAAATTGTTGCATAATGCTCAATATTACATAACATAACATGACATTGTATTCTATTGTGTTCTATTGTATTGTACGGTACTTTTGTATTAATCCACACCATTGTTATTTCTTCTTGTACAATGTACATTGTACAGTAGTATGATTATGATTAGGATTACGACAATGATTATTATTACTACTATACGATTATTAATCCCGTCGAGAATCCAGAATCCAGAATATAGAACAGAGAACAGAAGAGTGACTATGGGACACATTTATTATATATTATACAATATAATAAAGGTTTGCACACTACACACTACAAACTACAAACTACACACCATGGTAGACGTCAGACGTCGGAGCTTAGACATTAGACATCAGACATGAGACAAGCGCTAAACCTTTCTTTTATTCTCAAAGACTGATATTTTTTAATGATGTCGAGTTATTTCTCACTCTTTTGGATCAGACAAAGAACTTTGTACCATCCACAATGTACCGTTTGCCCTTTGCCGCCTTTCTTTTATACTTTGTCGTAGAACAGATAGATACAAATGCATATTCTTATAATTAAGACAGCGAGCAGTAAAAATCCTCTTGAACAATGTGTGCTTCACTTTTTTCTAAATTTTGTAAAAATAATAATAATAATATTCTGATACCACCAAGCCAATGAAAGCTATAATATGATATTATTATTATTTTTGTTTTTAATTTTAATTTTTATTCTTGTTTTCGCCTGATGATGAGCAACAACGTTGTTCGAAAGATTGCAAAATAAAAATCACATATTCACGTTACCGAGAACAAAATGAATAATAATAATAATATTCATTATTATTAAATTACTATTTATTACCATAAATATTAAGTAATGGTAAAGCACCAAAAGTCAAGAGCCAACAGCTTCCCTCAGAATCAGCATCAAGATTTGTAATATTTTATTCAGTGTCTACAATGAATAAAATAAAACTGCAATTGTAATAATAATAATAACAAAGATAAGAACGTGCTCTAATATTTATCTCAAAATATCGTTCGAAAGCATTTAATTTCTACTAATGCTCAGGAGGACAATTTTTCCTTGTAAATTATAAATAGTTGCATCATTAATATTTCATATTAAGTAATAGTGTTTACTGTGTATTAAATTAGTATCATGTATTTTGCACTATCGCATGATATAAAATGAAAAATTAGAGAAATTAGAACTTGTAGTGATAGACACGACCAAGAACCAACAGCCATGCTGTTCCTTTATATTAGTAACTATTTCAACTTTATCGGAGGCAACTTGAGTTTAAAAAACAAGTTGGAGGGATCATTGAAACTCTGTAGTCCGTAGTCTGTTGGTACTTATGACTCTACTTGATGCTAAAACTATGGTTAGCTTTTTCTACTACATGCAAACACCAACCAGGGCTCTGTCCATATCTGTAGACTGTAGACTGTAGACAGTAGTTGGTAGACGGTAGACAGTATTTAGATAGGTAGGTAGATAGATGAGAGCAAAAAACAGGATTGGATAGGATGGACTGGCAAAGAAGAAAACTTTGTACTTTGTACTTTGTACATTCAGCTCCTTTTCATTGAGATATAAAAGAAGGAGAAAGTCAGAGTCAGAGTGAGCGGACGGCTCCAGCGTGTGGCTACACTTTTGCTCTTCTCAAGGAAATTAATGACTATCTCTTTCTTCCTGGTTCTTCCTAGTTCTTCCTTCTTTCTTCTTTAGTCAAGGACAGTGAGGATTTCTTGGCACTTGGTAGAGGAAGAGAATGGAAAAGTAAAGTGAGAGAAAGTTAAAGCGAGAATTTTTTTACAGATAACACAATACTAATTATTTTTCAAGATACTGTAATTAAGAAACTCTTGTGTCAGTTTGTGCAAATTTACTACTGACTACTGACTACCGCCCACTGCCTAGTGCCTAGTGCCTTGTGCCTAGTGCATACAGAATACAGAATACAACCTCCCTCCGTCGACTTCCTTCCTTCACTTCTTTCACCGACTTTTCCATCCAGCTCCGACTTGCCTTTTCACTCTCTCTTATGAACTGTGAAGTTCTCTTAGATCCTCCGCCTTTGTACACAAAGCATAAAGAGAAGGGAGAAGAAAGGGCAGACATTATGCATAGTTATGCACAGTAATAGATGAAGATGAAGACAACAAGACAAGAGGAATAAATGTTTTACTCTGGACTTTTCCTCATTTTCTATGAGCATTTTCTCTCTCGCTCTTATTTTCCTATTTGCACTCTACGCTTGAATGAATAATACATAGATAATTTAGTTGGCGTTTGGCTAAATAGTGCATTTCTCAGACGTTTTCCTCATCCTCTTGATCATTTTGACTCTTCTCTCCTCATAGAAATCAAATGCCACAAAGAATTAACCAAGCTCAAAATTAAACCAGGCCATGCCATGAACAAAGTATTAAGTCATTTCCAAGTACAAATGTTCGGCTCGTAGGTTGATGAAGCTCATACATATGTAAACACACTAAACATGTATACTTAAATTTACATGGTCCCATTTTCTATAGTAGAATACATACATAGTAAAATATGTTCAGTATATTATACCTAAAGAGCAAGTGTACATGAAAAGCCTTTGTGCTATACTTATAATGCAATATTTCGTTACCCTACATACAAACGACAAAGTTAAAATTTACCCTGACCGCTCCCATCATTTCATTTCATTTTAGTTCCCCAAATCTTCAACTATTAATTTTCTCAATAGTAAATTGAGCGAATGACAGATGAAAGTAAAATCTACAGTCTAAATCCTAGACTCTTGAGTCTTGAGTCTTGAGTCTACAAGAACATGAAATGAAATGTCCAAAACATATTTCTCCATAGTTTTCCAGTAAATTTGCAAACTTTCACAATAGTCAAAATTCCAAATCCAAAATCCAAAATGTGTCATGAAAATGATGTGATGCTGAATGTTGAAAGGGGAAAGTAACACAATAACACACACCAAATGTTCCCAAATTCCCAATTTCAAATCCAAATATTCAAAAATGGAAAGGGAAACGGAAATCTGAGTAGGTCAAATGGAATGTGGGTCGACATTTTGCATACGTGTACAATGTACATTTGAGTACTACGTTCGGTTCAAAAAAGAAAGGTTTCACGTAGAAAAATAGGAATCATATTATTTGACACCATGTCAATAAAAGGTATTGGTTCGGGTTCTGGTTCTGATTTTGATTTTTGATGCTAGTGCACAACATTTGCATCATTCCCTCATATTTTCATACAAATGTTTCTAGAAATTCCATGTACAACTTTCAGTTTTTCTAGCCATGTAGAAAATGGAAATTGAGATTTTATGCGGTGCATTTTTCTGTGGTTTTCCCTTGAATTTTTTTACTACTCCAGACTCCATTCTCCATCCTTTAATCAGATTCACCTGTCAACAACATGCATCACATTGGTACTTCCTCTTTTCTATTCAGTTCCACATTCTACATTCTCAGTTCCAAGTTCCACGTTCCATATGTATTGCACGTGTTTGAGCTTATTTGGAGTAGCAAATAGCTCAAGTGAAAGCACTAGGCCATTGACATTGCATATTTTTGAAGAGTAAATTGGAGAAAGCTTTCTACCTTCCTCTCATATTTTATATTTCCTAGTTTTCTAGTTTTCAATGACATTTTTATTCCAAGAAATTCTACTCTGTTTTCCATCTGCATTTTGCATGTGTATTGTTTTGATCGTCATCAATCTCCTTTAGTAAATACTGCATAAAGAATTGTGAATCTTTCAGAATGTACAACATACAACATACGACATACATCAAAGTAATGGCATGCTCTGGAATTGTGGATTTGATTTACGTTCTTATTTTATTTGTACATTTTTCTCTTGATTCCTGATTTTTTATTTCTGATCCACTTTCCTCTTGCCATATTTTAGGCCGACCTTGAACAATGAACAATGAACAATACAAAAACCAGTAAAAACAAAAATATTCTCCTTGTTTATTCATCTCTCTCTTTTTTCATATATTTCGAATCTAAACTGCAGTGAAATACAAAATATGGTGGGAATTTGAATTTAAAATCCAAAATATGAAATTCAATTTCCATCCGTTTTTCAGTGTAGAGTCTAGTCAAAATTCTGAGTCTGATTTTACCTTTCTAAAAGCAGCATTTACAATGTACAGACTACAGAAAATTGTATAAAGGATGAAGCCTGTCATAAAAATGCTTATGTAATGAATATTACAAATGTCACATGTCAAAGTCAAGAGGAAGGTGGATCATGAATCACGAATCACGAATCAAGAATCTTGGATCATGATTCATGATTCTTGATTCTTGGTGTATAGTAAATTTAATGATACTTTTAATGAAATGATTGAACTTGCCGCTACCCCAAATTTCAAATCTCAAATGTTCTTTGATCTCAATTGGTCCGACACAGAGAGAAATGTAATAGGAAAAATTACTATTGTGTCACTCGTTTGAATGTTGAATAGGAAACAGCATGTGTGGATAAAGTCACAGAAATATGTATACAAAGAACAAATGTGTATTTCCTAAGAGCTTCATGAAAATTGCACATACAACACATACAACATACAACATACCTTTGACAATTATAAACTTATGCTAATTCAGGTGAAGCGACAGAGTAGGCCTACATCTAAGAGAAAAACATAATTTGTACGTATGATGTATGATGAGTGTGTAGTGTGTAGTGTGTAGGTAAGGATGGGATTCATAATGATGATGACAAGTTTAATTTAACACTTTCACATTTTCCTTTCGTTTGTTTGACTGTCGAGTGCCTAGTGTACGGATGAGGATGACGATGATGACGATGATAATAATGATGTGGATGAGGTTGATCTATGATGCTACAGTTGACGGTTCTATATTATATATTCTATGGTTCTGACATCATGTTATGAGTTTTAACTTCCAACTCAACTGAATGGTGAATCCCTAAATACGTACATGAGAATATAGCATATAGAATACGAGAATCCGCATTGTGTCACGGAAATGAAAATGAGGTACAGCTCTTCCGCTTTTCCTCCTCATCCTCATCCTCGCTCTTTCTCTTTCTGTGTATCTGCATCCGTTGTGATTCCAATTGTGATGGATTATGTGTGAAGTGGAAGAGGAAGGAGAAGAACAAGAATGAAAGTGCATGAGTCCTCAAATCTAGAATTTAGAATCTAGAATCCAGAATCTAGAATACAGAATTTATAATCCAGAATAGAGCGTAATACAAATGAAGTGATTCCGCACTGACGTGAACAAGTGGGAGAAAGTGCGCGTGGAATAAGTACAGAATACAGAACCTAGAATCTAGAATATAGACTCCAGTAGAGATTGGAAAGTGAAGAGTGAAGATTGAAGAGCGGAAGATTGAAGGACATGAAGAGTCAGAAACTTTTTGTCATATCGTAGATACTGTCCTTACACACTTGTGCGTGTATGTGTATTGTGTATTGTGTATGTTTGTTATGTGCTATGCACGCAGGATGCACAATACATCTACATTTGTATATCGTATATATAGACATGAATTGGAAACTTTGTGCAATATAAATGACACGTGGTCAACATTTTGACATGACATTTCCCATACACTCAAGTACGATGGAAAATTATAAATATTGTACAATGGCTGTTGTGTAAAGAACATACATACCATATATTTAATTTTCACATGCTCAATCCTCACGGCAAGAGCAAAATTAGGAGAAAACCATGTGAAAATCGTTGATGGTGGTAAAAGTTGGAATGTAAGTCACTTGGACGGAGAAAGGAAACGAAAAGCGTATGGTTTTGGATTTGTATTTGTATTTGAATTTTTGAATTTGAACTCAATAAAGTTTTGGGTTTTGGTTCGGATGAGAAGGATTCAGCTGCGGATTGGGATTTTTGATGAAAAGGGTGTGTTTAATATTACTCTTGTTCTTTTTGAATTTGACATTTCAGTTCTGTTCTGTGCTGTGCTCTTCTGTTCTATGTACACTTCGTATGAAGTGTACTGTACTTTTTGTGGAATGAAGTGAAATGGTGATGATAGTATTGATGTTGTGGATTTTGTGGGACCGTCATTCTACTTCATCATCATCATCCCTTGCCTTTTCAGTTTTCAGTTTTTAACGTCCATAACTGTACACAATACACTGCACATTTGTACAGCGTACAATGTACAGACATTATAGAGTGTGGAGTTTAGAGTTTAGAGTTTGCCCGTAAGTACGTGTACATGTATGACTCAGTGCTCGAGCCAAGGCGTAAAAAGTATGAGGTACGCAAGTGAGCGGGGTCTGGTCTGGTGTGTAGATATGAACCGTATAATATGATTTTCCACCAGCTGGCAATATAATAATAATCACAATTTCCTTTCCCACAGACAGTTTCAGTAGAATGTAGAATGGAGAAATGAGAAAGTAGAAAATAGAAAGGCAGTAGTTGAGCATTGAGCATTGAGCACTGAGCACTGAGTATTGAAGATTGAGTGTGGAGTGTGGAGCATGGAGCACAGAGTATAGTGTAGAGTGTGGAGTGTGGAGAATGGAAAATGGAGAATGTTTCAACTTTCAATACAAGTCAAGTCAGACACGAATCTCAAGAATTTCCTCCTCTTTTCATTCCTTTTCCTCACTCTTTACTCCTTAGATCCTCACAAGTACATTTCCTCTCCTCCATTCTTCACTCTCCATTCTCCATTCTCTCACAGTCATACTTTTACTCTATTTCCCATTTCCCTTTCCTTGCTTTCTCTCTCTCTCTCTCTCTCTCTTTAGTTCTCTCCTTCTCACTCTTGTCTCTTGTATAGTTTCGTTACCGTGTATCGCTGACTGAAGGAACCACCACAGTAATTTAATATATGATTCTATTTAGTACTTAGAACCTCATTCTCTTTCTCTTTTCAGGGTTTTATTTACTCCTTCATCTAAAATCTAGAATCTAGACTCTAGAATCTAGAATCTAGAAACTGGAAACTGGAAACTGGAAAAGCATCCTACCACTACAACTTTCATTGGCGTGCAATTGGAATTCCAAATCTAATAATTCTGAGCATTGAGCATTGAGCATCGAGCAAAGAGTATTTACTTACAGTGAAACTAGATTCTGGATTCTGGAACTGATGCTGGATTTGTAATTCATTGTAAATTGTAAGGTGGGATTTACAGTAGTACGGGTTTCTACAAAAACCTAAACCTTTGAAACTTATTGAGCAATCCCCACCACTCAATACTCAATACTCAATAGTTAAAATGTTATTACAAAGAGGGGGAAATTCCCTTTCCAATTTTCCCCTCTTTTCCTCTTTTAATAATCCACTACTTTCACTCTCATTATTACCGCTTCAAGCTTGAACTTACTCCAATATAAAACGCAATAAAAGATCCTCTGTCCAACCCATATATTTTTAGGCTCTTGAGTCTTGAGCGTAAAAGGGTACAGAGTGTAGAGACTGGGCAACTTTTGACGAGTTTTTGTAAATGATACAAGAGACTCCCCAGAGTCTAGAATCTAGAATCTAGAGTCTCCTCCATTTCATTCCTTTCTACTTTGACTTTGACTTTGGCTTTGACTTGTTCCACATGGCAATGGCGATGACAATATTAACCTCATGCGAATATGAAAGCTTTTGAATTTGACAATTTGGCAATTTGACGATTGCGATTGGACGACTGAAGAGTCGAGTCCAAAAAATGACCAACTTTATACACTTTATACATTTAGATCTACAAACTGTACACTGTACACTGTACTATACTGTTGTGCGGTATGATTATATATATTATGAAAGATGAAAGAAAGTGTTACAGACTTGTTCTATGTAAAAAGTTGAATGGAAAACAGAAAACGGAAAATGGGACAAGGAACAAGAAACAAGAACCAAGTATTATTATTATATCATGACAAACTCGTGATAGACCGTACCGTTGGCTGGAAAATATCCGAGAAAAACCCAATCCAATCCAAGTTTATATATTGTACATTGTATACGTATTTGTACTGAGAAAGAAATTAAATAGAATGAAAACTTACCAAGAAACCGAGACCGATTGAACAGGGATGAAAGGAGTAGGCGTAAAATTGTAGTTAGTAAGAGTATATAATAATATATAATATAATACAGCTCAAGTTGGATATTGGATGTTGGATGTTGGATATTTGATATCGGAGGTCAAGCCAGTGGGGGGTTCAGACGATGAAACTGTCGTGTCGAGTTAACTTCCGGGTGAGAATTGTGACAAGAACCACACAGAACATGGCCATAAGGAACAAAAGTCCAAGAACGACGTGATCGAATATCATTAAAGCTGTCGGCATTTTCCAACAGGGATGAATAACGAGATGGTGGAAATAATAATGATGATGAAGATGATGATATTAGGATGATTATTTATTTATTTATGATTATTCCTCCACATCTACTTATTATTACATTTTTATCTATCAACACTCGATTCTCAACAATCAACAATCAACAATCAACGCAGTGCTCCAGTTAACCAAGTTTGGCAAATGGCGAGGGAAAAGAAAAACTATTAATCATCAACTTTTTTCTTCTTCTTTTTGCAATGTGTAGTTGGTAGTTGGTGAACAAAAATAGGTTTCTTTCTTTTCTTTCGGCCTTTTCTTAGTTTGTTGGTTTTTGTGTTTACTCGTCGACTGTTTACTCCACGCAATTTTTTGTACTTTTTTGTTTATTGTTATTTACTTTTAATGACAGGATTTTTTGATCTTTGTGCACCAAAAACCGGCAATCGGCACTGGAATACCGAAAAATTAAGGCTGGATAAATCTACACCACAAATAATTTCACTGGTTTTCTAGTTATTATTATTTTTGGATTTGGAATTTTTCTATACCTTTTTCATAAATGTTGTTAGAATTTTGAATTTATAATTTATTCTGTTCAGGCAGCTCCACTTTTTTCAATGAATTTTTTACACGTTTCGGTTTTTTTCTTTGATCTTTGGATTCGTTTTTGTTATGATGACGATGAAGATGCGGATGGTAAAAGTGATGGGAATGGGAATGGGAATGTACGGTGAGCTAAAGTTGAATGTTATTACTTTTCTTTTACTTTTTCCCCCTCCAAAACTCAAATAATACTCAAAAATCCATTTAAACTTTATGGAATTATATTTTTTTCCCAAAAGAGAATGTTTCACACAGATGAAGAAATGACAGACAAAGTCGTCCTCCCACTTTTCATACTGTTACAATAAATGGATGGAACCAAACTCCAACCTCCAACCTTCAACCTCCTTGTACAATTCTCAATTCTATTTTAGTCTGTCCTAGTCAAACACAGCCGTTGAACAAAAATAGTTTCAGAGGAGAAAATAGAAGGATGGTGTAAGCTGGAAAGGGTATAGTTTTTAGTATGGAGAATGGAATATGGAATATGGTGTATGTTGAACCGGCAGTATAGAAAAAACTTTACTCTTTTCCCTCTGCCTTGTCTTCCAAGTCTTCCAAGTCTTTCAAGTCTTTCGAGTATTTCGAGTATTTTAACAGCAAGGCTCCGACTCGTCACTTCGAGCTTCGAGCTTCGATCTCCACCAAGTTTTGAGAATTGAGAATATACGAATATATACACCGAAATGTTTAAATTTTACGAGATCGAGATGAACAAGGAGAACAAAAACCAAGACTATTCTTGTTCTTGTACTTTTTCTTTCTCCAATTGGGTTTTATGCTCAGGGCAATATGTGGAACTGCTCCATTGTCTGTCTCAATGATGACTGTGGCACTCGTCAAAACCAAAGTCGAGCTGAGTAGAGTTGAGTTGAGTTGTGTTTAGTGTTGTTGGATTCAGCGTCTAGCTAGAACCTTGTCAGTTGGTTATTCCTTTACAAACTGAGGCTGGAACGGTGGAAACACGTTCCTAAATAGGCCTGCCAATGCAATGCAAAACGAAGCAGTGCAGAGCAGAACAGAACAGAACGGAGCAGGGAGGAGAGAGCGAGAGAAAATCCAAGTGGAGAAAGCGAGAAAGGTTCGGGAAACATTTGAGCGCTGCATACATGTATACATGTATACGCGTATACAAATCATACATACGCAGACACTAGATACTAGATACTAGATGCCTACAGAAATTGACTGTGCATCCACATCCACAGTCTAAATCGCATGTAAAATGTACAACGTACAAAATATTGATTGTGTTGCATATTCTGGATTCTAGATTCTCGATTCTTGATAATCTTCCATTGTCTTGGGTCAAAGTTGGACTTGGCGTTGTGCAAAATGTGTAAGAGTTGAAAATGTTCAAGTTGAAGTCAGTTTAATAGCGGTGTGCCAACATCCCTGCATTTGCACCATGTACACTGTACATTCTGCCATTGTATATTTGTATATGTGTATATTTGTATTACTAAGGTTTTTATTGTTTATGAGTAGAGGGCAACACAATCCTTTGTCGTAGGGCGGAATCACCCAAGTTCCAAATTCCGAATAGCAAATGAATGCGATTCAGTATTCAGTTATATCCAAAAGAGCATATAGTCATATAGTCTGGCGTAGTCTACATGTACATATGTCTTGGTGTTGATTGTTGATTTGAATTCGGATGCATCCAAGCCAGCTGATGGAATATTTAACATGTGCACACATACATTTCTACATTCAATTCTCAATTCTCAATGGTGAGCCACACCATATCTACTATCTACATACCGGAAGAGTAGGTGGTAGTTGGTATATTAATATTACATGCTACCACATTATTTTATACTGCACTTTCCAGTTTCCAGTTGCCACTGACATTTTCTCCCTAAGAGCTAAAACCTACAGCTCTGCAGGTTGTAGGAAGAGAAGATCGGACAAGAGATGAGAGAGAGAGCGCCAGAGTAATAGCATGCGTAAGAACTACACAAAAACAACACACAGCTTCACAAGAGAAAGCACAAATAAATGCATTGCCGTTCTCTTCCCATGTTAACTCCGTTTTCATGTGTTTTTAAACTGTCCCTGATATTTGAAATATATTGATCATCATCTTTTACATAATTTCTCATATATCATGTTCCTCATAAAAAAGAGACAATTTTATATCAAACCTTCCCAAATTTTTACAACTTGTTTTGGCCATGGTCAATGGTCAATGGTCAATGGTCAATGGTCAATGGTCAATGGTCAATGGCCAATGGTCAATGGTCAGTGGTCAAACTGACCATGGTCTTCTTCCCACGTACATCGTAAATGTTTTAACTATTACCAATTATTGAAATTTAAAAATTCACATCTACAGATAGTAAATATCACGGTGATTTTATGTATTTTATGAAATGGGACATGAAAAAATGTTAGAATTGTTTCAGGACACCCTTTAGATTTTAGATTTTAGGTGTAACTACAATAAAGTAAAGAAGATTTGTATTATTACGTATTTCTATAGCATATCTATATGTCCTGTATTCTGCTGTACTGTAGATTGTAGATATCCATTGGAATGGGGAAAAAAGTTTTTAGTTTGGGTTTGAGTTCAGTTGTGAACTTGAGAGTAGAGAGTAGAGAGTTGAGACTTGAGAGCTGGGAGCGCGTGATGGTGTTGTTGGTTGTTGGTTGTTGGTGCTCAGTACTAGTTCTGTCCTTTCCCTCCTTCCTTCCTTCATCTTCCTTTCCCTTCTTTTCTTTTCCGCCTGTAGTCCTGCTTTCTCAAGTATATAGAATACGGAATACCGAATGGAAAATGTTGGATAGTGGATAGTGGATGCTGAATGTTTCGCGCATGAGGCAAACCCTAAACCCAAAGAGTTCCCCAGGCACAATGTGGTATGATATGTAACTAACTACTAACTACACATTACACATATGTGCACCTCTGTACTCTGTACATTGTACAGTACACATAATATATACTCACATTATATCATATTTACTTCCTGATGGTTTCCCTTGCCCTTGTTTTTCCCCGAGTAGACCTGTACACTGTACACTGTAGAATGTAGAATGTAGAGTGTAGGGTGTACAAACTTTTATAATAGCATAATCCTGTAATACTAATGCCTAGTTAATTTACTAAATTCCCAAGTCATTTGATATCATTGTTATTTATTTATATATATATAGACGACCGATACACGATACGCGCACACAAAAACCAAACGCCAAACACAAACTCTCTCACTCTCACTTTGATTTATTTGACCGGACAGTCAATATGTAATGTTTTTATCTTGTGAAATGAATTGTCTTTTTGCACAACGTCTTTCCTATTGTATGAACTTAACTGAATCGGTGATTTTACCTTTTACTACCAGCATCAATTGATCGTACCTACCGCCAACATGTCAGCTGACATTATGTTTTTAGTTTTATGTATAAATTGTGCAGTCGTAGCTTAATAAACATTAATTTACATAATAAGTTTTCGTCTTGGCCAGGTATAAGTATCCAACTAAAATACTTACCACCTACCACCTACTTTCTTTTTGTGTGGCCCTTCTCCTTTCGTTCAGTTCATTATACAATCTAATATGGAGTATTGAGTATTGAGTATCGAGTATCGAGTATCGAGTTTCAAGTGATTTGCATCATATGTAAAAGTATGTAGTTTAGAGTTTAGAGTACAGACCACATTAGCAATTCCTCTCTCTGCTTCATTTGCTCATTCAGTCACTCGTACCCACTATCCACCCACACGCTGCTTTTCATTCGTAATTCTCAATTCTTGATTCGCAATTCACCTCGTGGTGCTGTGTGTGTGTGCCGGGCTGTGGTTTGATTTAGATTGGATCGGCTGCCTAAAGTATGCACTTTGTATTCTACGTGAGTTAAATAACGGGCGAATGTGTATGAGCTATGAATAGTGAAGAATATAAAGAGTGGAGAGCGAACAGGTAAAAGCATAAGCACGACTACTTTTGCTCGTTGCTCTTTAATCTTCAGTCTTCAGTGTACTTGAGTGCTGGATGGATATATCATGTTTCACATATTAGTAAAGTGAACATGTAAAACTGTGTTTCAATGATTATGCATTATGTACGACACTCGACATTCGACACTCGACACTCGACATTACCAATTTCTTGCTCCGTGTGTGTGTGCACTTGGACAGGAAAAATGGATTCTGGTCCGATTTCCTTTGCTTTGAATTGAATTGGCTTGGCTTGGCTTGAATTTGGTTTTAGTTAAGGTTGAGGTGGATGTTGCGTTTCTTTACTTTCTTTTTTCCTCCTTCTTCCTTCCATCCTTCTCTGTCTTAGTTAGTTATTGAGCGTTCTTTTTCCTTCGCGCACTTATCGTTAGCTCCAAAAAAGCTGGAAGCTGTAAACTAGAAAGTAGAAAGGTGAAAGTGGAGAGTGAAAAATAAGGAAGGCGGGAAAAGGAGAAAGCAATAGAAAGAGAGAAAACGGAAAGAGGGATTTCTCCTTTTTTATACACGCTTGTACGTTTGTTGGTCTGAATTGCATTTTATTGCACAGCAGCATTGACGTTGGTGTTTGGTGTTGGTGTTGGTGTCGATGTCGGTTTTAGTGCGAGTGTGAAAGTGAGTGTGTGTAAGTAGTCAGAATGTAAATGCATTTGTTTCCACTGAGATTTTATCAGGGCGAGGAGTAGGAAACCTTTATTTGTTACGGCTCATTTCCTGTTGGTCATGCTGTGTGACCATTCATTCTCATAAAAATTGAAATATGGTACATGCTCCATACATATAGATTACACAGCAAATCAACTTTTAACTCCAAATCCAACTCGAACTCTAGTTTTCAAATGCTCATGCTCTAACGTATTATTTTGTGTGGTGTATGGTGTATGTAATTTAGAATGAGATTGGGAAACAAAATTTTTCGCGTGGTATTCCGTATTCCGTATTTGATACGACCAAAATCAGAATCACATGTTTGCAGAAATTGAGTTTTGAGAAATCAAAATTTTGATTTCAAGCTGCGTCTCCGCTTCATCCAAATTCAACCTTTTCAGAATTCAAATGATTTCACTGAAATGAACTGAAATTGATCTTATTTGATTACAATTGAATTTTCAATAGTAGTGGCTTACAATTTACATTTTCAGTTACCACCAAAACCAGAGTCACACACAGTTAAAACCCGCAAACTGTAAACTGTAGACTGTAATGACTAATGGCTCTTTCTCTCAGCTACAGTTACACGTTCACCATATACTACCCATGAAAAGGCCAATTAATTAGGATTTTTTCCAAGATGGCAATTCAATGTGGTTTGGTTTGGTTTTGTAAAACACTTTCACAATTTCCATACGATTTTCCTATCCATATTTCATTTTCCCTTGAATTGAATTGAATTGAATTGAATTGCTAACTACTAACTACCAATTTATATTAACTGGAGAATGGCCTAGAATCTAGAATACATATTGGAATATCTACGATAAAATTGGGATGGTAAACTGATGGGGTTGAAGGAGGACGGGAGAAAGAAAGGTTACAGAATTATGATCCAAATTAATTTATATTCTCAAGAATCAAGACTCAAGAAGAAGGTCCAAGTCCAAGACTGAGAACGGCGAAATGAAAGGAGAATCTGGAGAAGAGAGGAGAAGAGAGAAAGTGTAAAGAAGAAAGGAGGGAGTTTAAATTATAGACAGAAGGAAGAAGGAGTAACGGAAGGAGAATAATAATGAGGAAGAGGCTGGTAAATGGTAAATGGTAATGATATCAAGAAATGTTTTGTTGACGGTGGAAACAACACTAAAATTATACTCAAGACTCAAGTATTAAGTATACTACTTTCATATCCTAGTTTGTAGGTTATATAGTGTAGCAAATGCATTAAAATTTTACATATTACATATTACACGCTAGACACTACTACCCATTACCCATTACCCATTACATGTAATACAGAGTCTGGTTCTGGTTCTGGTTGTGGTAATGGTGAAAATATGAGGAGGATGGATCAAGAATCCCGAATCCAGAATCAAGAATGGTCGATTAACCACAAATGAGTCGGAAATGTAAGAAGTAGATTTATATACATAAATAGACATGTACATTGTACACTGTACACTGTACGCTATACATGAACACAAGACATTTCTTCTTCCTCTTCTTCTTCTAATTTCCATAATCGGCTACTTTACTCGTAGCGGTTTAACATGGGCAGAAGCAACAGAAACAGCCGTTCTTAATGTTCTTTTCCTTATTGAAATACTTATCATACTTTACAGTTTACTTGTTCTCCGCACTCTATACTCTATACTCTGCACTCCATCCGGCATCCACCGCATCACAACACTCTATACTCTATACTATCTACTCTTCACTCTTCACTCCTTACTCATTGCTCGTGGATTTAAAATGAAGCAGGTACAATCATCTTTCTCTACTGACTGACATAGTGTACAATTTCCTATTTATTTAGCACGAGCTAGAAAATAGGAAATTTCTAGTTGTCTACAATAGTTCTACTGCAGTTGTACTGTTTACTGTAGTTTGCCAAGTGAAAATTTTCTAATAAAAACAGAAAAATTACTTGAGGTTTTATAAAGGACCAGCGGTAAAATTCAAGTGAGTTAATGCATAGTGTAAAATGGCAATGGCAGTGGAGAATGGAGAATGGCTAAATCATCCAAGTAGATACATTAACCTCATGCCATCGGATAGCGACTTTTGTCGTATATTTAAATTATTTCTGGTGGCCTGGTAACGTAAAAAGTC